>CABFOW010000909.1:170737-192177 GCA_902141385.1 Timema californicum
TCAAATGGTCTAAGGCAGGGGTGTCAAACTTGTATAAGAGCCAAATTGAAAATGTTGAGGGTGACACATTGCACAGATTAATAGATTAATACACGTGGCCAGCTGGCACTACAGTTTTATAGGTAGATATATATGTGGTCCTGGTTCGCGGACCGCACATATAAATAGATTAGAGATACATGTGACCCGGGGACAACACTTTGGAGCCACATGTGGCCTATAGACCTTATATATATATATATATATATATAGAGAGAGAGAGAGAGAGAGAGCGAGCGAGATGGAGCCACATGTGGCCCACAGAAAGCACATATTTATGGATCAAGCCATGTGTGGCCACCGTGCTGCACAGATTAATATCTTAAGCCATGTGTGGCCCACGTGCTGCACAGGTTTATATATCGAGCCACATAGTGCCCGCAGCCTGCAAGTTTAACATTCCTCGTCTAAGGCAGTGGTATTCAACCTGGGGTATGTGAAGACATCTTTGGGCTGCATAAAGTTAAGATATACACACACACACAAAATGTTTATGATAAACACTTAATAATTAGTGTCAGATTTAGGGTTAACTACAAAAGACCAGAATGTAAAGAAATTTGATATGGGAGCGCCAATTTTTTTCTCCCTCCCAGATATAGGTTATAAAAAATTTTAAATGTTCAGTATGTACCAACAACTTTGAAAAGAGAAATGATATCTAGGGGTATGTGAACAAAAAAGTTGAATAACACTGATCTAAGGCATCACCCTTGCAATAAGCTGTGCTGCTGATGACAGAAGATTAGAGTTTGAATCCCATACAGATGCCCATTTTAGATGTAAAATTTTGGACCTACATTTTTTGGAAGATCTGTATAACTCCTTTTTTATAAATGTTTATTAGTGCCATATTTTCCAAATGCATGTTTATGTTGCAGAGCTTGTCTCACTGTGAATTGATCACAGACGAGGGTATCAGGCACCTTGGGACTTCTCCCTGCGCTGCGGAGAATCTCACCGTCTTGGAACTGGACAATTGTCCTCTCATTACTGATGCTTCCTTGGAACACCTCATCTCGTGCCACAACCTGCAGAGGATAGAGCTATACGACTGCCAGCTCATAACTAGGGCGGGTATTCGTCGCCTTAGGGTATGTTGCTTTCTGTCGAGTCAACTCCAAAACAATGATTTATTATGTTTCCACCTTGGAGTTGGGGGATTTATACTGTTACGTTTAAAAATATAATTGTGTTTACTTATTTAAAAACTTAAAATTATTTTTAGCTGGATCTCATTTAATAAAGAGACAAAAATATATAAATATGTGATCCAGCTGGGATTCACATCCTGAACCCCATTTTCAACAGCTATTAAGTGCAAAATATCTGCTCAGCCATAGGTGATGATTTGTTTAAATGCTACAAAATTAACCTCTTTTTAGCAGAATATGTGTTTCAACGTTTTAAATGTACATTAATACCAACACATTAAAGGCAGTCAAGTAACAACAGCAACCCAATCCATTGTACCAAATAAGTCAAAATTTTTGAACCACCAACAAACACAAAACAGCATGCATACCTATCTGGTAACCAGGAAGGGTGTATCATGTTTAAATGTTACCCGGGGATCTGCTGCACCCCAAAATGTAGTTTGTATTGATGTTTTATAGAGGTTTTATTTTAAATGCCTCTGTAATTTCATGTTCTTCTCTTTAACTTTAAGGGGTGTACGAAGTCTACTTTTTCAATTCAAAATTAAGTCGAATTCGAGTAGTAGGAATAAGCCGAAAAAATTTGAATATTAAAAAAAAATGTTATTAGTTCTGAAATAAAATTATATGTTGCATAATTATATAATTTTATGTATTAAATATCATTTACAAAAGGTTTCTCTCTAAAGACAACTTCTTTTCGCTATTTGAGGTATTTTGTTATATATATTTGGAAGGAAAGAAAGCAAAGGAAGGCTGGATAGAAAACATGTAAAAGGGAATGTTCCCTTTAATATGCCTTCTTTCAAATATATATAACATTTATAAAATGTTGTAATACAAACATGATCAACAAATCAATAATAAATCCTAAGTTAATAGTTTAAGTTTATATCACAACATGTAATTCAATTATTTTAGATTTTTGTCAGGTAAACTTTAATTTGTGTTGTACACTCAGTTTCCCCTGAAAGGTAGCAGTCTAACCTTAACAGATTTCACTATGACCCTGTTTTATAAGCTATAAGTAAGGTATGATTTTTACCTTACAGGTTAAATGAAGGGTACATAACAGCACAAAATTAACTTAAAATATTATTATCGGTGAAGTAAAGTCAAATGTTTTCAAAGCTTCACACACCCCTATCTATTTTAATCGTGCATTCACATCAGGTTTGTAGTTTTTTTCACATTTGCCTTAATATTGTGACTGCTCCACAGAATCATCTTCCCAACATTCGAGTGCATGCCTACTTTGCACCGGTAACGCCACCACCTACGGCAGGGGGGAGTCGCCAACGTTATTGCCGTTGCTGTGCCATCTTGTGAACAGGCTCAATGATGATATTGCGTCTGCTTATGACCTCTGATAACTTTGCTCAGATTGGTCCATTGTCATTGGGGGAGTCCCTATGGGTTGGTGAATATCATTTCACTCTGTATAACCTGTTTGCTGTTTGAGGCAAGGGGAAGCCCTTGATGTACTGATATTCCTTGTGGGGTGTCATTTCTTTTTTATGGCATAGAGGATGAAACCTAGGTGTCCTTTAATATGCTGTGTTTGTATTTACTGCTAGAAGGAAGATGAACCATGTACCAAAAAAGATAAGGTTGAGATTAGCTGAGAATCAGCAGTGCATGTAATTATTTGAATGTTCTTTACAAATTTGTTATTACATTACCTATGTAATAAAAATATGGAAGTAAACTATAATACTGAGGGTGTTGGCTAAAATAAATTATAAGTTACTATTGGGAAGGATTTATTTTAAATTCAAATAACCTTACTAGTGTCATAAGTGGTTGTAACTAGCTTCCAGAAGCTATATTAAGATTTATTTAACACAAACTTCCTAACCTCACCATTACAAATTTGTCACACACTTTTGTTAGTACAATATAGATATTGTTAATTTGTTCTTTCACTTTATAGTTCTTGTAAAAAATGTATATTTTATTCCTCAAGGTAATTTCACAAAGATTTTTTAAATTGCATTTATGTAAAAAAAATAATTATATAGAAGTAGAGGGAATTTAGCCCTTGAAACCTTGGAACCCGAGTATAATATACAAATGAATCCTCCACTTGTGGCTTCTTGATGGTAGGAAAAACTTATTGTGTTAGTGGCCCTTAATATCTTCTTACTATTAAAATAAAGTATGTTTTTCTGACAATTTTGGTTTGCGTTTGGTTCTGCCATCTATGTTTTAAACATTTAAATTTAGAAAAAACTATGATACATTAAGCAAATTATAATTGGTGAACTGATAACAATAAAATAAAGTTAGTGAAAACATACCAGTGATATTAAAACAGAAAATGAACTTACGCATTGTATCTGCTAAGAGCAGCTTTACTGATCTCATCATGCTTATTACAACTATAAACAATTAGGTGGAAAAATTCAATATATCGAGTATTTTTATAAATACAATTATATTTTTAATAACTGTTTTTCATAATAAATTTCTAGCTTAAACCATGAATAAAATACCTTTTAGGGGGGGAGTTTTTGAGTACTTTGGTAATATATTATATTCTTAAAAGGAAAAGCTCTCCACTTTATGAGGTAATTATATTATATTTGGAAGAAGGTACAGGAAAGGTGGATAGAAACATATAAAAGGAACAAACACAATATGGCTTTTACAATTAAAAAGTACATAGTTTATAATTTACATTGCTGCCACTGGACAGTACAAGACAACACAAGAGAAAGTCATTGACTCATTGTCCAGTGGTAGCATTGTGAGGTGAGTTGTGTTCTTGTTTTCATTGTAAAATCCCTATTGTGTTTGTTCAATATCTATGTTTCTATTCACCTTTCCTTAACCTCTGTAATATAAGAGTATCTTGAAAGAAATATTTCTTTTTTTCTTTTTGAGCATATATCTGATATTTGGTCAACATATAAGTCTTGAAAAATAGAAATATATAAAACCAAAATATACTTTTTTGTTGTGAATTGTATACAGTTTAGTGTGTATATTATCTTTAATCTATAATTCTAAATAGTTCCACCCTTAAATACACACACTTCTTGCAGCAGTATTGTAAATAGGAGCCATTTGTATTTATTTATAGTTTTGTTCTATCAAATGAACATTATAGCGGAGATAATTTTCTTACAAGTAGGTCACACCCTTAAAGTATGGTCACTCTGTTAAGCATAATTTTGTAGCAAACATTTCAATCTGCCCGATTCTCAGCTCAATCGCCAGAACTTGTTTGTTTGTTATCTCTGCCATTGTATACAGTTAACAAGCTGGTGAACTGTCATAGTAGCTGTGAAAATAGATTGTCAGGAGTGTGAATGTGCCTACATGTGGAGTTATTTTCCTGCAGGGAAATCTAACTCGCACAAAAAAAAACTTGAGTAGAGAATATAGGAAATGGTAAGAAACAAATGTGTGAGTCTTGTCTAGAGTAACAAAACTGAGAGAGAAGGGATGGCAGCATTTGTATATGTGAGAACACGTATAATTGCAGTATATTTATTTTGAAGAGACATTGTGATGTATGCATTTACTTAAAACGTTAGAAAAAAGCATCCCTGTTTTATTAATAATTTTTTCAATGATTATTTGTATTAAATAAAATGCATTACACATGCTATAATATATCATCAAATGAAAAAAATTATAAAATGTTTAAAAAAAATCAAGCAAACACTTCAATATTTTTATGCCATTGAATATCCCAAGTGTTTGATTCAGTGTATTTAAGCACTTTAATTTGTGCTTCATTTTCCACCAATTCCATAATTGGTTTTTAATTATTATTTGTGATGGTGGAGCCACTGTAGTAATGCTCAAGCAGTCCTAATAGGTTTTTATTAAAGTTTTGGTTTAGTTTGTTTATGCTGCTGGAACATTTTTTTTGTGATATCAAATCCTGTATTTTGGCTGCTCAATTAGGATTGTGGTTATTTGCATTATGTTCTTTATGTGACTTTTTTCAACTGTTTATTAACATTGTGTGCGGAATTTAATAAACTTGGATGATTTTAGAACTGTGTGAAGCTTTTTAAAACTATGAAGTAAATCAAATTCGTATTAGCTTTAATTCCACTTAAAAAATAACTTATTTCTCAAATACGAATCTACTTTTTTTTTCGAATATCGAATCTGAATTCTAGCAAATTGTTAGAAATTTTAATGATTTACAAATAGACCTACATTACACAATATAGGCCTAAGCTGTAGATTAAGATTTATCTCAATCATTCTATCAATTTTAATCAACCCCAACCACCCCTCACAAAATACTGGTTAAAATCCAGCCAAATTAAAAAATCTAAACTCATATTATTGTTTAGAAATCAAATCAATCAAAATTTGAGTGTCTTTAAATTATTTTTAAAAGTGTGGATGGAATGAGTTAAGTTTCTAAAAAAAACATGTGAAATAATCAAACAGATTAGGCCTAGTTACCTTTTGATCAACTTTAATTATCTTTAGGTATTATAATTTATTTTGATAAGAAAGCTAAAATAAAAATACAACCAGATTTTTTTTAAAGACTAAAACAACATGCTTAACAATTAAACATTCATTGAAAATAGTGAACTCAATAATGCCTAAATATGTATTATTATTATTTTCTTCTATATATATTATCTAGAAAACAATAAATATATTCGATTCTTGTGAAAATATCTATTTATGAGAATACATTATATTTAAAACACAAACATATTTTCGACTCTTGCAATATGTTAATTCCTATTTTATTAGGCAAGACTGCGTGTTAATACTTTTTCAATTACTTCAATAACATATTTGAAAAATATAAACTCTTAGTTAAAATCAATTTAAAAACAAATTATGAATTAGCAAGTCGTTATTTGATTCTTAAAACTTGATAGCACTTACTAAGTGATCAGATTACCTGAATCAATTTCAAACAAATAATCGATATACAATATGTAGGCCAGTAGGTGTAAATAAACAATTTTATCAGTGTTTAACTATTGACAGTATTTATTTTTCATGAACCCAACAAAATATCTAATTTAAGGATTGTGATGAAATAAATTGGGATTCTTTACATAGTTGTAGATAATTAAAACCAGTTGGGTAGTAAGAATTAAGTCATGTT
The DNA here is from genome assembly GCA_902141385.1 of Timema californicum. Classification (NCBI taxonomy): domain Eukaryota; kingdom Metazoa; phylum Arthropoda; class Insecta; order Phasmatodea; family Timematidae; genus Timema; species Timema californicum. Next base: position 177,035 of record CABFOW010000909.1, read on the forward strand.
TATTTAATCATCTCACTGGCCGCTGTCGAGTAAACGTACACGTCAAGGCAACTGACTTGGTTTCATGTGTAATGTGTTCTTATTTCTCTTAAAAAAGCCGTAATTTGTTTTATTTATTTCGAGTTTATTTATAATTCTAGTTTTGATTTTCAGTTTTTGAAGAACTTTAATGTGGTTACTAAAATATTTACAAAATTGTTCGTGAGGTGAAAGTTTCAGAAGTAAGCATGCGCTGAACTGTTTGAGTCCAAGTTTCTCATAGGTTTGGAAGGCATGTTAAATTTTCTACACTTAACAATTATTTTTTATTTTTTTTAAAAAGGAAGGTTTTATTCATGTTTATCTCTTTTGTCCGACAAAATAATGATTAAAGATTAAGTTGTGCTTTTCAAGTAGGCCTAACTTAGTAATTTTTGAATTCAAAAATCAAAATATTATGCTTTCTTTATGAGGTGGAATATTCGACCATCGAATCCAATAAAACACCGAATCCTCAAATCTCGAATATTTGTCAGGATTTGGTGGATTCGAAGATTCGAGTGGACCATCTCTAGAACAAAATATAGCTAGTGAAAATAAACTTGTATTTTCTTTCCTAATCTCACTTTGCATTGTAATGTGCATTAGATGATTAATGTTAACAAAAAAACACTTTCAAACAAACTAGCTAAACAAATCATGAAAATTATAATTAATATTGATGGGTAAATACTGGGTAGCCAAAAAAGTAAAAATAATTCATGAGTCAATATATTCACACCCTTTCTGTTGCACGTTCTTTGATTATTCATTACATTAGTTGTCTCTTATCTGTGTTCTTATTTATATGTCCTGCCATTCTTAATTTCGTCTGTGTACTTTCCCCCCTCCTTAGTTTAGGAAGTTGCATTATGAGTTTTAAACTTCCTCCTGAACATTTTTTATGGAACAAAGTCTAGGTTGAAGAATTGGACAGTAATGATCAATTAAGTGTCAGTCATTTATAATCTTCTTCTTATTTATTATTATTATTATTACCGTTCAGATTACACGCACCTACACTAATGTGTAATGGTAGGGTGATTGTGAGATGAAATGAAGGACCTACAGTTTAATGTGGGATTCGAACCACGGTGGAGGCCTGGCATTCCACACATTCACAAGTTGTGATTAATACACGTAGTCAGCGGTGAAGGAAGGGTTTGGCAATCAGACACCGAGGATTGAGCCCCAGACCCCTAGCAAAGAAGTCCGACAACTTACCCCTTTACCACCATGTCACCTCTTGTCCATTAGTAGTGGTGTAAAATGTGAATTGTGTTTAAATTTAAAAGCCATTTTGTGTTGTTCCTATATATTTATCCTTATTCCTCTTTCATGTAATTACTTAATTGTATGGTATTAATTTAATACAGGTTTATGATATTTTGAGGAGTAATATTATTTTTTTTAAACAGAATATAGATATTACCACTTATTTAATGCCATCTATATCATAATTCAATTCACACTTTGTCTTAGCGCAGTCATATTCTCTAGGAAGATGCAGATCTTACAAAATGTATGGTAAAAGTACCTCAGGGTTAAACTCCTATATAATTGAGGTTATGGTCATTTTGAGCAACACTAATTGTTTTAATGAGATATTTAATGGCTCATTAGCCTTGTCATTCAGCAATCTTGTTACCCTGTGCCATAGTAAATCTGACAGCTGGACGTTAATTAAAGTCATTGTCTACAAAAAAATGCTTGTCCTATGAAAGAATCTAAGTTGAGGTATCCTTACAGTTTTTAAGAAAACATCAGTTTAGAATTTCCATACCATAATTTAACCTAATTTTCAACAAAATTGGATAAAATATCAACTCTTGTACAATTTCTTTTCCAACATTCAAATATTATTTCCATATTTTAATTTATTTATAAACTTCAGTAGTGGAATGGTCTAGGGTAGTGGTTTTCAATCTTTTTTTCGGTTGTGGACTAGCTCATTCCTAAATATTTAACTCAATACTGGGTCCAAAGACGTGTATTAATCACAACTTGTGATTGTGTAGATTGCCAGGCCTCCACCTTGGTTCGGATCCCACGTTAAACTGTAGGCCGTCCATTTCATCTCACAATCACCCTACCATTACACATTAGTGTGTGTCTGACCCGAATGGATAGTAATACGGGGTGCTAATAGTAATAATAATCTAACTCAATACTCTCAAGATCCTAAATGGTTTCCCACTCCCCCTCCACACATATATAGGTACATTTCCTTTCACTTGAACCTTCCTCATTCCTAATCCATTATTGTAAATATGTGGATAGCAAGAAAGAGTTAAAATTATCTTTTTATTATTTTCTATAGTTAATATATTTTGGTGTTAGATGGTAGATAATTATACACAAAATAGTAATTTTGCTCAATATAAAATAATATAAAAATGTTATTAGATCAATTAGAGCAAAGGGAATATTTAATAGATTAAATTTAGATTCCCTTCACTTTTTATTTTTTTAAATTAGCAAACTTCACACAGCCCTAGTGGTTTCTATTTTGTATTCACTTGGTTAGATAAGTAGTTCGACATTCAATACTTTTATCTGGTGGACAAGTGATGTGTGACTAACATTAAAACTTTAAATCCCCCCCTTACTCCCATTTATTTTTAGGGCTACAGCTCCCTTGCTTTCAGGGAAACATTTTATGAGCTGTGACCACTGCTCATATTTAACTATTAGAAAAGGGAAATAACAAAATTATAAAGTTCGCCAAGAGGTTATAAAGGAATATTAGCCCTTTTATGATCAGCATCCTTTTGCATTTAATGAAGTTGGCAAAATTGGTGCACAGTTCCCTAGCAATGTGTGTATAGCTAACTCCCATATCAGTAAAGCAGCCATGTTATTAAAAGACCTAGTGGCCTTTCAATAAAACACCATGGAATTGGGCTGTAATTGTCTTTGCGCTTTTTAAAACATTCTGTAGCAAACTAAAAACAAATTTATAATGCATTGGGTCCCAAGTCCAAAAAACACTAGTGTTACAGGGTCCCCTTTGTTGTCCAAATACCACCTTCCTACAAGGAAACTTAGAGGGTCAAGGGATCTAATGGCCCTTTCGCGTAATTTTTGGATGATTCATTGGCTCTTACAAACTATTTAAAGGGGGTTTATTTAATTTTGTTCCCCTTTGTTTCTCCTTTATATTTTTTCCTATAACCCGTCATCCACCCCACCATTTTTGCACTTATTGTGACCACACTTTGACCTCAGGATGACGCCATTGTACTAATTACACACACAAATTAACATGTGAGAAATTCACACTCAACGTTTGTACTATGTAACATTTCAATCCTAAAATTGAGTCCAGAATGCTTTATATTTGGCTATTTAATTTAACATCTGCCAATTAGCAGATTTTTTTTCAGGGCTTTTGGAATTGCCTACAAATCTTATTTAAATCCTATTTTATAACCATTTCTTTTCATTGATCCTTGAATTTTGCTCAGTGAAATTCTCCTCTCATTATTAGCTATGGTTAAAAAACTTTATAATACACAAAAATAAAAAAAGTTTAAAATGTTTCACATGAAAAATAATAATTTATATTTTCTGAAGTGTTGGAGAAAAGATACATAAATGGTAGTACCATAGTATAGATGTGTAAATTACCATGTTATCGGGTATTTTTTAATATTATTGCTAGCCTATCAATCATTAATAGAAAATAAAGGAATCGTTAGTTATTTATAACGTGTATTATAATTATATATTATTATAATATGAGCTCTTTCTCATGTGAATCAAAGTGGTTGCTTCATTATAACCCACCCATTCATGAACAATCCAGCTAATGCGAACCAAAGTATTCAGTAGTAAGAATAGTGAGATTGACAGTCTGACCTAACAATTGAAATTTGTGCTGACATTTTCAACTTTGGGTTGCAGATTCTATAGTTTAAATAAATTCAGTTTCTGATCAAGTTGCCTTTCACATGTGTTAGGGACACCACTCTTGGCAGTGCACTCTAATTTATCAAGAGGGTCAACTTCATTTATTAGTCTTACACCCCTCCCCTCCCAAGCCGAAAATGTTATAAACCCCTGGAAGCAATCCTTGCTTCACCATTGCCCCCTAAGTTCATGCACAAACTTTCTAGTGAGAATCAATGTCGTGTTGCTGAAATAAAAAATACATACTAGAATTGGTTGTAAATGGTATCTACATGTTAGAAGGATTTGTATAAATGTCTGTGAGACATGATAATGTGCAATTGTTTAGTTTTTCATTAAATATTGCATAATCTGAAGGGTTTAAAATTCAACTGCATTTTTTTCCTTAGATTTATGTATGTTGTATATAAGTTCCTATTAACTTTTTCCTTTAATTTTGCGTTGAAGCTCGTGAGATCTGCTATGCACCAGTTATTTATCTCACTATATATTTGTATGTGTGTTTTATTTATTCATTCATTAATTATCTACAACTCATTTTTAAGTGTTTACTTTTGTGAGAATTGTAAGTATTGAGTTACAGAAAAGCTTACATTCTATTTAATATGTGTATGTTTGATGTGTTTTGTTTTACTCCTTGACAAAACAGCACTAATTGTAGATTGTCTAGGAAAACAATGTTATCAATACCACTTAAAGGCTTTGTATTACAATATCCATGTTTTTGATCAAAAATAACTAATCATTAGAAAAGTTTGGAAAAATTTTCAGTTAAATTATTTGTAATTTTGGCCTCTTTTCACTTTGGCTAGAGTAAAAATAAACAGATTCTCGCCTCAATCGCCTGTGATAATAATATTGTGTGAAAGTTCAGACAATTGATTATTTATAAAAAAACAAAAAAAAACCACTGAAATATAATTGAATCAATTAATATTTTTCTTCTACAAGTGGTAAAACAATATTATGAACTAATAAATCACAACCGTACATCTGAATTAGTGTATAGGGAGTATTAAAACATGAGAGCAAAATGTAACTTTTCATAGGTGTTAATTAACTGTTTCAACACTGACTGTAAATCTATGTTTTAGTGGATGTGCAAATATTTTAAATGATTGTTGCATTGTAATAATTATTATGACAGTTGATGGAAATAAAAAATTCCTTTGATTAAGATATTTTAAAACCATGCCTCTTTTTTAAAAATGTTATTCCCTGTTGATTGTCATATTGTTTAGCTTAATTTTGGAAAAATTTTAACTAGGACATGTTCACACTTATTCTGCAACAAGGTGTAGGGAATAGCAAACTTCACCCAAAGATAACAAGTTTTTATCTATATTTAGTTTTCATAAATTATTACAATCTTAAATTAATATCAATGTCAACAATTCTATACTATGTCATATAGTTTTTTTTTGGCTTCACACATAATGCAAAATTCACTAAGTTAATTTAGATTATGTAACATGTCATTTATATAATATGACATCTACAATTAAAATTCCATAAAGACAATTAAAACAAGATAACAAGTACTAATCTATTCCAATAAGATGTAGCAGGTGTTGACTCGTGAGTTGATGTTGTCTGGAAACGTCCAAGTGTCAAGAAAAATTGCCCCAGCGGACCATATCGGCACCGCGAGCATTTTCACGTCTTGATCGAAGGGCACACATCAAAGAAAAGAAAGATAATGGTCTCTGCTCACCACACCTTCTGATAGTGCTAGTGAGAAAGTGGAGTAATTCTACAACTCCAACCCCATTCTCCTCTTAGATATCCTGATGTAGTCAAAGTCCGAGCCACTTCTGTTGCTATATAACAGATTCCCTGTGACTCACATTTATGTATTCCTTTGTATTTATTTATTCACCGGAGGAAGAACTATGACGTAAAACTTCAGCACCAAAGACTACTGGTGGCCATGATGTGTAAGGTGTCGGGTGATAGTGCTTTCACACCTGAACATTATTTTCATTAATTATTTTAGGAGTGTGCGAATAGGTTTATGTATTGAATCAAATATCAAAATTTCAAACGAATACCGAATAGTACAAATCAAATAGATTTTTCTTACATTTTTGATAAAAATAATTAGAGCTGGGCCGATCAGCTATTTTGCCGATTAGTCCGATGCCGATCATTTGTTGCCGATTAGGCCGATCACCGATGCCGATTATTTTTGTTTTCAATTTTTATATGTGTATAAAGTAAAATGACTCTTAAAGCAAAAAAAAAGGTTACTCTTACTAGTTTTATAATGTCCAATATAGGTTTGTTTTAATAACATGTAAATAGAAACATTTAAAATGCAAAGGTTGTTTAATTATTCTTTCTTATTGTTACTGTTAAGACAACTGAACCTGTCATTAAACAAAAACAAATCACAATAATAAAAAGCAAATTTAATTATAATGTTAATGGGAAAAAAACGAGAGAAAAGGGATAAAAAATATTTTTTAATATTTTTAGGACTTAAAATATACCCACACATTTTGAATAATCGGCACAAATAATCGGAGATTCAAACCCCGATCAATCGGAATCGCCGGTTATGCGAAAATCAGCCACTGATCGGATTAATAATCGGCATCGGCCCAGCCCTAAAAATAAATTAAATCCCTATTGAAATGTGGTTTATATTTAAGTATGCAAATTGCAAAAAAATTACTTCAAAACATTGTTATTTGAGCTGGTATTAATAAAAACCGACCGAATTTAAAACAAAATTTCAGGAAATTGAGAGGAATCTTTGATTCAGTTTTTTAAACAGCGGGTTTCACCTAAATTATTATTTTTTTTTAATTTTGTGATAAGTTTTTGACATAAATTTAAATTTTAAAAGTGCATGGATATGTTTAACTGCTCAGTGTAGAGATTATATCTCCTTACATTAAAACTATTATTATTATTATTATTATTATTATTATTATTATTATTATTATTATTATAAAGGGTAAAATAATGGGGTGATTAATAAAGTTATCATTTTCTAATATGCAAGGATAACCTTTGTTCATGTGATGATTAGTACTCAACCCAAAATTTGGTTGTATCCTAAACGATTCCATTGTCAGATGAAAGCCTATGCAGTACTGAAAAGGCTTACTAGGTAAATTAGTAGTACAGTAGTTTCCTGTTGCTTTTCTCACCAAGCCAGAAGATACTATTGCACATCAGTCTGCCAAGCTCACCAACTGATCATTCAAGTGACATCTTTACTCCATTCATCACAGGGACTGGCTGTGTACTGAATATTATTAACTAGTATCAGTTCATACCTCTGCCACTTTCAAGTTATACCACAATAAATTTACTAAAACAATGATAAAATTAATTCTTGGCCCCTTTAAATGTTATCTAGAATTGACCCCCCTTAAATGTTCTCTAGGCTTGACCCCCTTAAATATTTTCTAGGTTTGAAACCCCTTGAATGTTCTTTAGACTTGACACTCCTTGTAAGCTCTATTATGCCTGGGTCACCTCCCTGTCCTAAACAACAGACTGACAAGCACTCAAATGTTTGACCTTGCAATACTGACCTCTTCCCCTTCATTCACACCCGTCAGTCTGAAATAGAGAGTGGTTGGTGCTGGACATGTTTTAGTGTTTTACTTTAATATGGAAAAAACATTATGTGCACTTGTTGTTAAAAAGCAGAAACAAAAAAAAAAAGAAATGGAAAAGAAAATTGTGGGCGAAGGATTGACTATTGAAGGGAAGACAGTATTCACATATTAATATTTTGTAAGAGCTTAAGTTTCATCCTGAAAAATGGCATAACTATATGTGTATGAACGAAGATGGTTTATCCCTTGATTTAAAAGGACACTAACATGAGAGATGGTGGTGACCTAGTGGTCTAGGGGTAAGGTGTCAGACTTCTGTGCTGGCGGTCGGGGTTCAATACTCGGTCGCAGCAAAGATTTATCTGATTACCAAAACCCTTCCTTCACCTCTGACAATACATCTTGTGAATGTGGAGAATGCCAGGTCTCCACCGTGGTTAGGATTCCATGTTAAACTGTAGGTCCTTCATTTCATCTCACAATCACCCTACCATTACACATTAGCATAAGTGCGTGTAACCCGAACGGTTAGTAAGACGCGGTGCTAATAATAATAATAATAATAATAATAATAATAAACATGAGAGATGCCCTAACACCTCATGAAAGACTTACTGCTACATTAAGATACTTCGCGACAGGGAGATCTCTTGAAGACTTGAAGATCTCAACTATAATATCCCCTCACGCTATGGGAGGAATTATTGAGGATACGTGCACAGCCATCTATAAGGTTTTGAAGAAGGAATGTTGCAAGGTAGGTGTAAAATAATTTATGTCATTGATTTACTGGTCATTTAAACATAGAAAAAAATTTGTAAACTGATATAATAAAGGTCTCAGAAAAATATGAAAATATTTATTGTTACAATTAAAATTTAATATAGTCTAAAAGGGTAAGTACCTAGATAAAAAAAATGTTCAAATTTTTCACTTGTAACATCAAATTTAAAGAAATTAATTTAATTAAAGTGTTTGGACTATCTTGTCTCCAATACCTACATAATATATCATTCTTATGAATAAAATTGTTTTACTATTTGAAGATTAAGCATAAAACTTTAGAATTATTACAGAAATTGTATTATGGTAATCTAATTTTGAAAATTGTTAGCCTACTTGATTAAAAAATAAAAAAACTTTATTATATTATGAGAAAAGTTGTAAATTCAACATTCTTTCGAATACTTATCACAAATTTGAATATGAAACTGCCTTGGTGTAGTCCTGGTGAGGCTATGTTCATATCGAGTTATTGTCGCATAGAGTAAGGCAGTGTGGCTTGAAAAGAAGCATGTGGTAACATCTGATGCTGGTTGTTTGGTGGTTAGTAGAATTATGTGATTCGGCTACCGCGGTTTAAATTTCCCAATTGAGCCTCAAAGATTGTATCATTTATTATTTTCTTCACAAATATTCTCTGAGAGAGTGGTAGTGTTTGGAGTTTTGCTGCAATAATTTTTTCAAATATGTCATGTTCATCTCTACGTTTTGATGCTTCCAATCTTTCCCCAACAAGTGAAAGAATTCGGACTCCATCTTTCTTCTTTGGGCGTTAGAATCTTAGTGTATATTCTGACTTTTTTTTCTATGCCCATAAGGCATAGTTTTTAATGATGAGATTAATGCTCAAACTATCTAGGTCCATAGGACATGATTTAGTATGGTGGTGTTTCTGACTTTTTTTCTATGTCCATAAGACATTAGTATTATATACTAGGGAAAAGTCATGACGCCCTAAACTGTATGGTCATGCTTAGGACCACTTAATGGTGGAAATAAGGTTATCTAACGTTTTTTTCAATGAATTAATTAGGTCTGTAACTAAAACCAGTCCCTATTATTTCTCTTTAGTGTACTTTTTTATGGTGCACAACCTGTGGGAGCGCTACTAGTTCTTAGTAGTGGCCCACGGAGATAGTGCATAATCTCCGGCCCTCTTCAGGCGCCATTTGTATTAGTTATTACATTTATTGTTTGCACTTGGTATAGTGTGCCTTAGATAGGGTGAAAGTATAAATATCCTATTGAATGTCCAGGCAGTACTATTTAGGAATTGACTGGCCATATTATCTTTAGAGCCTAGATTCCTGGTAGCTCGCCATTCACTATTTATAAACTGATAGTTCCTTTATTAGGTGTTTAATCTTTGTGTTACATACCTCACTATGGAGTTAGCTCGTGCTAGCTAGCTCATTTAACTAACATTGTAGTAACTCTTTACTATAATTTGATATTGTTAACTATTATTTAACGATAATTAATATAAATACTTTTCAGGTCTAAGTCTAGTAGTCGCGAGGTTAGATAGATAATATGTAATGTCGCCTAACTTTGAATTAATGTTAGCTTCCTATTTTTATTGCCGTTGTGTTGAGGCAGACGCACATTTGTAGTGGAATGTGTGTTAGTTCCTATCAAAGAGTTATTCTCAATTGTAATATACTCAACCTTGCTTGAGTTGATTGCAAGTACAACGAAGGTGTTTTCTTCAATTGTTCTCTATTGGGGTTATTGCTTATATTGTAACCAATTTATTTCTCTTAATTAACAAAGGACTGTTTAGTGTACTATCTATTTAAACCATATGTAAGTCTACTATCCTTTTAAATTTAAATAAACTGATATGTTAAACTTGTATACATCTCTTATGTTTGTTAATTTCCAAACCTTCATTTTATAAAATTGCAAATGTATTTGTCACTTCTTCTATTTGATAGAAGAAGTGACGATACAAATGGTTTCCCCACTCTTTCTCTACACAAATGCTGGTACTTCCTATATATATTACACCAACATCATCCCTAACCTATTAGCGTAATTAGTACATATGTGTATAACCCGAAAGTGTAGTAGGACAAGGTGCTAAAAAAAATACCTTCCAGAGTTGAGTTGAGTACAAGAGGCATAATATTCCAGGCAACCGACCTCTGCTAATTTATGCCGTAAAGTATGCCGCCCTTCTTATCTATTCAGTGATGCTATCATTTCCAAGAATTAAAGTTAGTTTGTTGGCAGATAAAAATAAGCTCTAGCATCTCTTTATTTTATGTGGTATTCACAAACAAAATAAGAGCTAGCCTAGTGGATGTTGGTGTCGAACATTCAAGGACTCTATCCCCTCCTATCCCTGGTAACCTTTCTGCAAGATGTTACATACTCAACCAATCTATTTTTCAATTTATTTGTGGTATTTAATGTGCACTTTCTAAACCGACTGATTATATAAACACCTAAATCTAAAACAGACACACCACCCAGCCCCTGGTCATTAATTCATTCAATGTGAAAGGCGAATCTCCTTTTCAACAATGATACATTTTTCAGCCTTGACGGGAATCAAACACACAGAACTTAACTTCCAAAGACACTTAATTTTTGAATGGCAATGTAAAATAATTATTGGAGTAAAAAGAGGCTGAAATAAAAAAAACAATTTTTTAAATATAAACTTTACAGGGCTTTTTTTATTTATTTTAATCATCATTGCCTTTATAATTACTTTTTCAGTTATTTGTTTTCCGAAATTTTTAGAGTAATTTTTTTCTTATGTATTTGCAAGTATTTTGTCTGTTTATAGTTATTATTTGATGATTTTTTATACATAAAGTGCATACAAGAGACTCATTTTATCAGCATTAAAAATTTAAAAAACAGATCTTGCATGCGATTAAATTTGGTATAGGCCTATCTTCTATTTTTAGTGTAAAGTCATGTTAAGAAGATATTATTAAACTTTTTGAGTGTATAAGTTTTAACACATTAATCTATAAATATTCTGAAAGATTTACTTGACATACTTACTTAAAAAATAATTACTTCTGTTTTTACTTACCTCACTGTCACTGTCATCGAAGTTTGAAGAAGCCTCCTCTTGATCTGTCAAGAAGAGCAGGTTATCATAGTATCATAGTTTTGGCACATCATCACTTCCTGCTCCACGTGTTTTTCTAGACTGCAGCACTCTTTTGTGTGCCTTTTGAAAAGCACTCCTCAAACTTTTTTTTTGCTTATTATTTCCTTATTTACTGTTGGCTCTATCGTTTAAAATTTGTCAACTAGAACCAAGTAGGCTGTATTTTTCTTTACATTATTATGATAGTCTTTAGTTTTTACATTCTACAAGCATTCTTGCTCTCGCCATGCCTCAATAAATTCTAAGAGAAAGTTTTTCGACCAGGAAAATATTGAACAAACACAAACACACAATTAAAATGTAATTCAGTACTTCTCACTTAAAAACAATAAAGACCTACACGCAGTGTTGTTGGCTCCACGACACTCGGCGGCAGACTGATGGACTGATGGTTTGGACTGAGCTCCCACCCGCTCTTCCCACTAACGTCAGTTCGGACTGATTAGTCGGCTTTCCTTGCATACACACAACAGTTTTGACTGATCAGTCTGGAACTGACAGTGTGTGGGGCCCTTTAGGCAGGCCACACACAACCTCTTGCTTTCCGATAATAACAGCTAACAATGGTATTCCTCCCCTTTCCCCTTGCTGAATAAAGTACAAGAGTATTTTTAACTCTGTGTCACCAGATTATATAGCTACCCTCTTGTCTCGCGCAGAATGCTTCCATGCTGCTGTAAACTTACAGGTCTGGACAGAACTTTAATTTAGGACTAAACTATTCGATCTTAGTATTCGGAGATTTGAATCGAATATTTGCCCGTTAATTATTCAAAATTTTGAATATTTGCACACCCCTAACGATTTTCTTAAACTTCCTTCAGAGACATTAAATTTAATCATAATTAATTTTTTGTTTACCATCAAAGTATATTAAAAATGGAATTCTATCATGACTTAATTTTTTTAATTATTTAAAAATAAGAAATTTTAGATTTAAAAAAATTAATTTTTAATATCTGAAGCTTTAGATCGGCTCAAATATTTAAAAAATGAGCTCACACAATCCCTGATATTATAGTATGAATATTTATTTTTAATAACAAGAGTTAAATGTTATTTAGAGAATAATACCAGTGATAGTTGTGCACAAGTCATTGCTATTTGTGACATCTTGAAGGGCAAACACACATTTATTCAAAACTATCCCACACTTCTATGACCCACTAACAATGGCATATTTATTTAAAATTAATCACACAATCTAGCCAACCCTTAACATTGTGTTAAGACCTCAACTCCTGTTTCTGTGATGAGTACAGTGTGTTCAAATTGAGCCGCGCGGCCGGTGTCCTCCATGACTGCTGTCCAGCCATCCTCCAGTATCACTATGTTCTCGGAGCCTTGAGCTATGACAGGCTCGATGGTAAATGTCATTCCAGGAAGCATCCTGCCTGGGTATGAATTATCTGAAATAGAAACACATTTCTTCTATACAAAGCTTCTTACTATTTGTCTTTTTATGAGAGTAACATGAAGTTATTCTAAAGACAAAGTTTACTCCTATTTGTGTCAAGAGTAAATTTCCTAGTGCTCGCCAGTGCCAGGGAATACACTAGTGAGTGCCACAAGACACCTAGTTAATTTAATCTGACAATGTACCCAGGCTTACCAAATCATTCAAACATCATCATTCATTGTCTAGAATTAACATTCTGCTAACATGATATTATTTTATAAGGTTTGTTTTATAACAATTAACTAACACAGTACCACAAATATTACCTAAAACACTATATACTGAATGTGATCAATATAATAGACAGAAAAATTACATTTATCAAATTAATAAAAGTGTAAAAAGGTTATGTGGAGAATTTTTTTAATGATGCTTAAAAAACCTGGAAAAGTCAGAGAATTTTATAATAAAAGTTTTGTATCCGCTCTGATATAGAAATATATGACAATTTTCGATTACATTTTCTTTTTAATAATGCTAAAATTTATGTTTCAAAATGGATACATTTTTCTGCCTTTTCTTATCCTTATATTTATATGTATATTAATTTTTTTATGATGGCCGACAAGACAATTTCCAATGACACATGTTTTCCTGGGAGTAAATAAAAGGCAAAGAAATGCATTTAGTGCTTCAATAAAACTTTTTTTTACAAATTACAGCTTATGTTCAATAATATGTACTATACAATTTATATACCGGTACCTATTGCTGTTGAGGGTTAAACATTCAAAATAAAAACATTAGCTTGTAGTTTTAAATAAAGAAAAATGGGAGAGAGGTCACAATCCAATCAAGAGTTATGTATTCACTAGAACCAACTTTGATGATACATTATATAGATAACTTGACTTAAAGAATTTCTAGTAAACTAATCTACACCTTTCGCTAAACCTCCAGGAATTGGTTTTCTGATTCTTTTCTTTCCAGAAGTCTCAACTTCATCACTGTACCTTGCACAATAACTGAAATCAACATTAAGCCAAGAAGCTACTTCACCAAGCATATCCACAGATAAAATTAACCTTTGAAATAATTTGTAGAATATAAGTCTAGTAGGGTTAGGGTTGGGAGGGGGGAGGGCGCTGTTGCACAAAAACCAGTAAAAATAAGACATGTATAGTAACTCATTTACCACCCTCATTCTGCTCACAAAGAAAAGGAGAATCAAATGATCACTAAAATTATAATTAGCTTGGATAGGCCTAATTTAAAACTTTTATTTTTTATTCAACATCTAAACAACTGGATACATTTGTATGGCAAAAATGTGTTTTTACTCATGATTAGGGGGTGGATTTATAGGCACTAAACATTTTAAAAAAGGCAGGCAAGTAGGTACATAACTAGGCATTATAAAGTAAAAAATGGCAGTAAATAGCCACAAAAAAGAAAAAATAGGCATTTAATATGCATAGTAAAGCAAAAGAAGCCCCAAAACACTCAGAATTTTTATTATTTATTCTTAAAATCCAGACCACACTTTCCATAAACATAAATTAAATACTATTAGAGTTAATTACCAAATACGTCTCAAGATTTTCAGGTGTACACTTTGTTCTTTTGCATGACAAAATGTTTTTAGAGTGTGAGAAACTTCTCTCGACTTCACATGAGGTCATCGAGAAAAACTTCAGACAAGCTATCTCAGTTGAGCTAAGCTTGATTTCTGGGGGTTTTAGTTTGTCCTTCCAGGATGTCCGCAATACTTGCCATCACTTTCCACCCAGGGTTTCGCTGCAATACTGTGATAAATTTGTCGATGATGGCTGTGCCAACTGAGCCAGAAGTCTGATTCAGGTTTTCTTCTATTCCCGCATTATCTTCACATCTTTCATAAGAGGCAAATCCCTCGCCTCTAAACCTGTGATTGCTCCAGGAAGATTTCCAAAATTGCTTTTTACATATGTCAGTGGTTTCATCAACAGAAACCCAGAAATATGATTCTCCAATATCTTCTCAGACCTTCTCAACTGTCTTAAACGAAATAAAAAGAATGTTTATTGTAAATAGTTTAAATCAATACAGTTCAGATAATGTTTTTAATGTCAGAAAGAAAAACTGCTATTGTAAAAACTTAAGGATAAATAGGTTGAATTCAAGTAGTGTTTCCTCCGAGTTGATTCATCTGGTATCTTCATGTTGGTATATTTGTTGATAAAAGCATTGAAATCTGGATTATCCATCTTCTTTCAAGAAATACTTGCAGCTACAATAGCAGAGAATAAGTCAGCATAAAATTGCTCTTGGGTTTTATCTGCAT
>CABFOW010000910.1:0-17325 GCA_902141385.1 Timema californicum
ATACCATCTCTTGCTTCCTCTTATATCTCATATGTTCCCTGTTCTCCAACTCTTCCCAGACAACTTCATTTTTAATCCTATGCCTTAAAACTTCAATATACTTTGGCTGTTTAGGGAATAACGGAAACATTTGGAAGTGTTGCCGACCTTGTTTGTTTTAGAACCATCCAGGTTTTTTTTCCCCTAGAGAGCAAGTTAGTTTTCCCACAGTAAATGTTTGAAATAATTCAGAAGTAGTGGGCGTGCATTTAATAATGTTTATTTATCTTTCAGGTCACAATAAGAAAAACTGCCCCAACAACATGATGTGAAGTTCTTTTGGAGAAATTAATGGTCACAATTTGCCATATATCCGATTTACATGATGAGAAAACAATGGTGGATGAACATTTAAGTGGGAAGTTCCTCAAAACACCCGTCTTCATTGTGTTTTTTTTTAGAGTTACTCTGCGGTCATGCGATGAAACGTATTTTAATCTATCATTTATGTGTATTGTAAATAATGTGTGCTAGCGCAATTTTACTGACATTTCTATGTTAGGAAGAAATATCTGACAGTTACAAAAGTTACCAAAAAATGTGTTGTTTTTTTCCTATGTTTTATCCAAACAATTTTTATTCTAGCATCAATCAGGTAAGTGTGCTATTATCCCTCCCAATTTAAACTAAAAGTTACTAAAAAAAGTATGTTTTTTGGTATTTTGTAATTTTAAATTTTTCAAAAATTAATAATATATCATTATTAAGTGTTCTGTCTTTTGACAGCCTTATCAAAATTTGAGCCCTCCAGCAGGTCCTATGAGCAGCTTCCGTTTTTATATCCTGAAACTTCATCTTCTTTTCTTGTTTTGAGGTGATCAGTTGCATTTGATCATATATTTTTTGCACCTCTTACTATTTATTTCAGAATGTTTTTAAGGATGTGACAATAATTGTGAATGTTTAAGTCAAAGGTTAATTTTGAGTTTTAAATTTTCAACTTTACACGCTCCAATCAAATTACAAAGCATTTATTAGTTTTGAGGTACGAGATAATTTTAAATTACTATTTGTGTTGAAATATTTTTACGAATATTGCCGACCTCGTTGGTTTTGGGGTAAAGTGCTTGCCTCGAGACCCAATGTTTGTGGTTTAAAACCCAGCCGGAGTTAGCGGATTTTTCTTAAGTGGTTAAAATCAGTAGCACAACTCCCTTCGGAAGGAAGATACAGCCATCGGTCCCTTGTAGATTGTGGCATGTAAAAGAACCCTGGAAGTTATGTGAAAATATCTTTACCTGGCAAAATTGGTAGGACTTTTTGCTCTCGCTCATAGAAATTCTCGTGTGCTGATATAATCAGTTGGTACACAAAGTGCATGTTAAATACCTCAAATAAATAAAACTAAATAGTATTAAACTTATTGTAATTTTACAACATATCTTTTGTAATAAATAGAATGATAGAATAGTAGGAAAAGAGTAGAACACAAATAACAGTAAAAACACTAACACATACTTACACACACATCAATATTTCGATGATACTATCATAGTAGCATCAAAATATTGAAGTGTGTGTAAGTATGTGTTAGTGTTTTTACTGTTATTTGTGTTCTACTCTTTTCCTACTATTCTATCATTTTATTTATTACAAATTATTTTTGCTCAATGCACTTTATTTTATTCATAAAACACATATTTTGTCATAAGTTGTATCACTTGCCATATCAATGAGTTACTGTTTGACCTTGGTTTGAAAATTGGGTTTGGCTATAGTTTTAATGTCATCAGTTGGTCCAAAGTGACTTAATTTTAATAAAACTGTTCCAATTTATTCATGTAGTATAATGGCCCACCTAAATATTATAAGCAATCTACTTTATAAAAGATTATGATCATGGTATATTTTTAAAGGAATGGCACTTAAAGAGGAGACAGGTAAACCATCCATATTGCAATGGGTCAGAATTAAATTCTGACTTATTAATTAGCCTCGAGTCAGGCTAGCTAACTTCATATAATTCTTGCAGATAAATATCTTACTATTGAAATCAGGCGAGCTTATTTTATTATTTAAATTGAAAGATGACGCCTTGACAGGAATTAAACCCAGGAATTTTGGCTTAGAACAACAATGTGCTAACCACTGAGCTATCCAGGAATAGTCCCATGCACGTCATTATTCCTTAATATTTCAAGACAGAGTCTGTGATGGCCATGCTGAAATTGTTAGCTACATATTAGTGATCTTGAATTAATATCCTGAGCTATCAGATAACGCAGCCACCTTTGACTCAGGTCTTTATGCTGTTAGTATTATGACAATGTAAAAATGCACATATTATTAGGATTAAATAGCCAGCTATTATATTTGTTAATTATTGTTATAGCTGCTATTTAATCTATCATGAGCTTATTTTGATTCAAATTAGTACCTAGTTGAATAACTTTTGAATTGAATTTGAATGAGTTAATCCAATTATTATTATTATTATTAGCACCGTGTCTTACTACCTGTTCGGGTTATACGCCCTTATGCTAATGTGTAATGGTAGGGTGATTGCGAGATGAAATGGAGGACCTACAGTTTAATGTGGGATCCGAACAACGGTGGAGGCCTGGCATTCCCCGCATTCACAAGTTGTCTTGTCAAAGGTGAAGGAAGGGTTTGGTAATCAGATAAATCTTTGCCGGGACCGAGGATTGAACCCCGGCCGCCAGCATAGAAGTCTTGACACCTTACCCCTAGACCGCCAGGTCACCGTTAATCCAATTGAGTGAGCAAATAAATTGATCTGTGCCCGAGTGCATTTACAATTATTCTTTTTCACAGTACGTGCTTTTTTATCCACTCTCATCACATCACATGGAAATTGCTGATATACTAATAATATCAACAATAGAGCACACTAATAAAAAAAAATGTTCATAGTCCAAAGGTCGCAAGTTTTAGGAAACACTTGCAAGTTAAAGCTGTACAAAAGTTATTAAAAAATAGTTTAAACTTAAATCTTGAGTGTTAAAGCAGTTCATTTAATATTTTCTCACACGCTTTTGTTTATTGTATATTTTATTTGTGTTTAATGCAAGTACGATTATTGGGATTATTGGCGTACACGTATCCAAATAACTTATACCCCATCTGTTTTTACATCCATATAGTTCTAAAAGTTGACCTGACCAGTATTAATACCAGTCTGCCAGTGATGACAACTCAGATCAATGGTCAACACTTTTGGCTATGTCTACAGTGATCGCAACGAGTGTGCTAAATTTAATAATTTATTAGTCAACATAGAAAATAAATAAAACATATATAACAACAATCTTACTTAGATAGATCAATTACAGCTGTGTTCTGAAATAGCGTCAAACCCACTCGCAACCACTGAAACCAAAATGTGTTTTGATAACATTCACTGTCGATAGTTCAAACAAGTAACAAGATGTTTTGATTCAAAATAATATTCATTTTTTCTGTGGTAGCTTTGATATTTCCTTTCTATGAGATTTAAACTTCTCCAGTTCCTTTTCTTGAAGGTGTGATTCTGCGGTGGTCTGGGTCATCTGAAATGGTAAACAACGATCAAGATTGTTTGTAAGCTTTCTTTGATCAGAGATCGTTAATACATCAGTCCAGAAGGCTCATGTTCAAATCGCTATCTGGAACATCAAACCCTTTAGTGCCAAAAGCCAATCTGATGGGCTCCACCTTCTTCTTTGCTAGTTCCGGTTTACCTGATAGAGTAGCAGTGTTTGTTTTCATTATAACCAGAACATTCCATTCTATTTTAGAACCGTTTACACAGATAAAAATGATAAAACAATTTAAAAAAATGGTCTACCACCTTAGCTAAGTTGGTAGTGTGTCTACAAAGGTTCTGAGTTTGATTCCTGGCATGGCCGAAAAATGTATCACTGTGAAATGTGAGTGTCCCCTTCACATTAATGAATTAACAGCCACCAGCTTTGATGACTGCGTGTTCAAGCGCGCTACTCTAATCTTAGACTAGACTTCCCAAGACAAAGAGACCAGGGTGCACTAAGTTTTTTTTTTTCCTAAATGGTTTTCCACTCTCCTTCCTCACAAATGCAGGTAGATTACCTTTAAAATGCTTCCTTCCTCATCCTTACCTCGTTAGATTATGTAAGTAACCTGAACAGGTAGTAAGACACGATAAAAAAAATCAGTTTGCTTACCATGTCTAGTAAAAGTTCAAACTTCAACTTTAGAAGATTATTTTCATCCTCTAACTGCTTGACATATTTCCGTAGTTTCATATTTTCTTTGTGTGTACCTGTGACAGGTCCAGATTCTGAAATAAATACATTCTTACAATTGTAAAGCCTGATTGTGTGTCTCACAATGAGCTAGACCCGTCCACGTGCTTGTCGTATACACTCAAAGGTTGTAACATGGAACTGTTAGGTGTGCCGGACACAGACATTAGTAGACGGGACTCATTCCCAGGTCGGGTGCTCTGAAAGGACTTGGGTGTTACACATAAAACAGCAATGTTTAACCTTTTCCAACTCACGGCACACTGAGTAAGGGTCTAAAATAGTCGAGGCACACCATTTAAACACAAATACAACTCGACAGCTCTGTTGAGACCAGCTTCTTCTCGAGATAAATAGCCGTACCGCTAGAGTAGGGATAGAGGGGTGGGAATGTGAAAGCAGTGATAATCAGAAAGAAAAAAAATATTAGCTATAAATTGAGTAGTCTCAATTAAGAGAAGGGAAAGAATAATATTTTCGCTTTGGGAGATGTTTTTAAACTTATAAAAGTAAGTTATATAAATCTTTGGTAGGCCTATTTATTTTTCTTAATCCCATAGTATAACCTGACACTATGCTCCTGTATAGCACAAAAATAACCAAGTTTCAATAGACTTTGTTAACAGTAGAGGCAACTATAACTGATTATAGTTCATAGCCTAGTTATTTTGTCTGCATTGTTGTCACAGATTAACATTGTGAAGGAAGTAATTATAAACAATGTTAAATGTAAATTAAGTGGTTTATTCAGCTGGTAAGTTCATTGATTATAATTGATGTTGTGTGGAATTGTTTTTGTTGTCATAAACCCATTTTCGAAAAGGTGTATAAAGTTAATGTACACTTTCTTTCAAGATTTAATCAACTTTAAAATATGTCATTCTCGTTTTATTCTGAATTCTAATACTTAAATCTATTATTTTTTTAACTTACCTATATTATTTATATTTATATTGTCTCTTTCTTATTATATTTGTCTACATGATTGTGAGAAATACCTTAAATCCAACAAGTTTTGCAAAGTCAATCATATCAATTCCATGTAATTTCCAAAAAGAACCTACACACCCTCTCATTAAAAAAGTATCACTGTGATGAATGTTTGTTTACCTGGAACCCACTGCCCATTTTCAAAGGATGCTTCTTGGTCCCCAAGTCTAATTTTTATTTGTCCTATGTCTAAACCAAACTCTTGAACAATTTTATCAGGATCTGTTCCTTTATTTAAAATTGAAAGATCTGATTTTCTTGGATTCGTTTTCTTTGGCGAAAATTTATTTGAAAAAAATGGCATTGTTTATTTATTTACATTAAGTGAGTAAAAAAACCTCCGTCAAAAGCTGAAGAAACTGGAAGGCTGTGTTTCTTTACACTACCAAATGCTAGTGAAATAGTTGCACAATCATTCACATTAGCGTACGTGTGGCTGCTTGGCTAGGTTCACTTATTAAAAAGAAAAAGTATTTCGATATTTGTTTTAAAAATAGTGATTCCTAAACTTTTATGTGAAAAGGTTACTTCAACATGATTTGCCTGTCACTTAGCTACAAACCTTGTAGTGTTCGTATAATTATATTTTAATCTAGCGTTGAAAAAGAATAAGGGTGTGGAGGCTAAAAAATAAAGACGAGGGTTCTACATAATAAAGGCAAGAAACATAATTCCCAAGGATACGTTACAAAGTGTAGAGGTGGAATGGGAAAGATTTAAGAAAAGTTTGGTGGGGGTATAAGTGTAAATAGCACTAATATATCTAGACATTTTCATTAGAAGACCTACTAGGATTTCATCAAGTTCCCTCCCTTTCTTTAATTTTACACCAGAAAGCTAATATTGAGATGATATTCATATGGTATCACCTTTAAAAGCACACTGTATATAAAGTTGAAAGTTCTGTTCTACTCGCTGACACAACAGTCATCACCGTTTCTTCTGAACCCCTTGACCTGGAATTTTGGCAGGAATGCTCCTTTCAGGTCTTAGTTTATCCGTTAAGAGGGAGTTTGGCTAAATTTAATTTCTAAGGAGGTGAAATTAGGGTTGTAACATTTTAAAGGATATAACCATATCTTACAAACTACTTGAGCAGGAAAAATGAAACCTTGCAGGAAGGTTATTTTTTATGTACCGAGGCAGAGTGTTTTTCATTTTTTGAAATTAAACCACTGAGGGGGTTAGGCGAGAGAGGGTAGTTTTTGCATATCTTCCAAACCAATTGTGTTGGGAAAATGATTCTTGATATAAAAGGTATTTTTTAGTAATGGGACAAGGTTTTTTTAAATTTTTCAAAATTCAACCCCTAAGGGGTGAAGCGGAAAGGGGGTGGTTTTTCAGTATTTTCCAAACAGATTGAGCTGGAAATATAAAATTTGGCAGGGAGGTTCTTTTTAAGGTAATGCACCAGAGTATTTTTGGAACTTTTAGAAATTCAACCCCTGAGCGAGGGAAGCGGTAAAGGGGTGGGTTTTTTTTTCCGTAACTCACAAACCACTTTAGGCGAAAGATGAAACTAAGCAGTTTCTTTTAGTATTTCTAGTTATTCAATCTGTAACGTTGTGATTCAATGTGGGGGTGGTTTGTTCGGATCTTACAAACCAATTGAATTGGAAAGGTATTTTATGCTCTGCTCAAGGAGATCAGCTATTTTGATTGATAATTTATGAATAATTACTTTGTAATATTGATATCAAAATTGTAAATTGTAAACTTAAACGGTAATAAAACTTCAAACCCCTAGTGGAGTGAAGTGTGGTGGGTGTCATTTTTCATATCTTCCAAACTACATGAACGGAAAATATGAAACTTGTCTGGAATACTCTTTTTAGTTAACGGTCCAAATTAATTTTTTACGTGTTTTGAAACTCTACCATTAATTCACATAATTGAAAAGTTCATTCATCTTATTCAATAGTTCGCGAACTACGTCTTGCATTTAATTGAAACTTGTTCTTATTGCGTTCTTATTGTATATTCTTATATAGTTAAGGAACCGAACCCGTTTGGCTTTGTAAGATGGTAGAATCAGTGATCAAAATTATACTTAATAGACGTAAACATACGCATTGCAAGGTCCAAAGGGTGACGCCCAAGTTTATCGTCTGTTATATTGTGGGAGGGGGTGGAAGATTTAACGGTTTCTTTCAATGTTCTTATGTGAAAACATGTTTCTGATGAATAAAAGTATTATTATTTGAAAATAGTTAAATATTATACCACACTTACTTAAAAAATTCAGCTTTACAGGTAATACTGTACACATACGAATAACATCTTTAATATATTTAAATATGTAGTTATCATCCGTGTTGTTTAGTCTGCCAAGACTACACTTATATTTAAAGTTGGGTGATAGCTTGTATATTGATTTCAGAACCATATTATATTGAAAGTTCGATAAATATAATAGATAAATGTAGCGTCCAGTGAGCTACAACGTATTTTAAAAAACAGAACACATTTATGTTCCAAATCAAATCTAACTAAGCTTTTGATAAAAAAAAATCTTACCTGCATAAAATACTTCAGTGCATGTGTTATTGTTTGGCAAGTTTCCATTATAACGATTCCAATACTTTGCGGTGATATAGCACTTACGAACTTGAGATCTTCAAATGAATTCCCAGTAGAAAGGTACCACATTATAATAAATGGACGCTGACTTAGTGGAATGGCGTCTCACATGTAAGTATATTTTTTTCTAATTGTAGATTTAATCAAAGTCAGCAATGTATCAAAAGTTGTACTGTCTAAATTTAGAACATTTTGATAATCATTAGGTTCTCTAATTCTTAATCCCTTCAGTAAACTCTCATGAGTATATGTTTGTCTTTCAGTGTACCATTTCTTCGCCCACTTTCTCTTCTTTGCTCTTTTACAAAAAGCCAAAGCAATTGCCACACAAGCTGCATCCTTATCACGAACCAAAATTATCATTTTGGATAGACTGAATATCACACAATTCGATTTTTGAGTTATTGAATTGTCTAAGAATGTCAATAA
This sequence comes from Timema californicum, assembly GCA_902141385.1. Classification (NCBI taxonomy): domain Eukaryota; kingdom Metazoa; phylum Arthropoda; class Insecta; order Phasmatodea; family Timematidae; genus Timema; species Timema californicum. The sequence goes on from CABFOW010000910.1 coordinate 8,262, forward strand.
TATTGCACAATATAACTGGGCACTATTATTGAGCGTCTAGGGGCCGCTTTACTATGTGAATGATATTTTATTTTTATAATACCTCTTCGTGTATTTTATTCTCCTAGTTGTTGTCTTTGAAACAGATTAAATCTTAAACTTGGAAGTATTAGGAGAATATCACCCACCAAGAGATTACATTTACATGACATATTAGATAAAATCCCTAAAGTTTGATTAAAGTATGACACTTCAAGAGGTATTATTTTTTATTCAAGGGCAACAAAATAGCGCAGATATTAGCTAGATTTATTTATATTTAAAAAAGAAACATAATGCAAATGCTTTTCATTAAAAAAATGGATACTCTGATTATGTGTTATTACGTCTTTTCATAATCTACCCGTGTTAACGGGGTTGGCCAACACTGTATATCATTGTTGAGAGAACTGCATGGTTACGATTGGGAAATAGCGTTGTCATTCTCTCATTTTAGTTTCAATCTCCTTTTAAATTTTAAAAATAATTTTGCAACGCTGGTTGGTTGACGTTGCCAGTAGCTCCTTCTTACCCCAGCACACCACCTTCCGACATAACTGAAAGCGAAAAGATTTGGCAACAGTTAATTGAAAGACAGCAAAGATAAAGCTTTTCTTCATAAGACCTGTAGTTCCCTCAGTCGTCAGCAATGATATTGGGTGTGGCTCGCTTGATGGCTCACACCATCGAGTTTTACATCATGTTCACTTCATTTGAAGCCTTCCCCGTACTTTTCCCTTATGGCGTAGTCCTCAAATTAGATCCATAGTGTAATTCGTCAAGGTAACACTAGGGGTAAACTAAATGTACAAATCATAAGTATATTTGAATAGTTTAGCCGATTTATCGAGATGTTGATTTTCGAATAATATACATTCACAATGTATTATATTTATAGTGGAGATGGGCAGCATAGTTGATTGTTGAGAAAAACTTGTGATGATTATTCTGAAACTGTCTTTTCTATGATTCTGAAATGAGTAGTTAATTTATCTAGTTCAATAGTTCGCGAACGACACCGTATAGTTCGATTTGAACTAGTTCGTATCAAGGAAGCAACATCGTTCTATTTGTTCACCTGGAATAACAAGACCACTTCATTTGGGTTTAAAATCAATTCATAGATCCTAATTGTTTGTCTAAGAGATTGGTGGATTATTTTATATTTAATAATCGTGTACAAAAAGCTACCATTTCACTTGAAACTGAAGCCAAAATGTTAAAGCCTAAAGCTTTAACACAAGTTCTAAGCCAAGCAAACACTGGAGGTGTGGAAAATACCTTGTAAGTCTTTCACAGCGGTACAAGGAGAATAAAAACTCCCACCCCCAAGGTGCATTTTTAATTTATCATCTTCAGCTCTATCCATTAAAAACAGCGGTGTGGTCGTATATTTAGCTGTGTCGGAACGCAAGGCCATAGCCACCCCATAGAAGCTATTTGGAACATTTTTAATGGTTAAGCAGATTTTACATTGGTATAGTAAACAGGTTAGTTATTTGTATCACTAACTTGCAAGGTATCTACTAACCAAGTGTCAACCGCATAGGAAAGTACTAGTACAGGACCTGTACCATCAATGAGGACAGGAAAATGAATAGCTTCCCAAACTATCTACTTACCACTGTCCTTCCCCCACCAACAGCATTTATCGCTGTCTCCTAAAATACCCTCTGAACTAGCAAAATCTAAACACTTGTCAGTATAGTCTAGCTAGTCGGACAGTGCATGTGTCATTTTGTACAAATATATTTTTAGCTAGGGATTTTTGTTTATCCTGCATGTTTTTTTTTACTATCCTTGTGTAATGCTCTGAAATAGCTTGCTAGGGAGTTAAGTGTGAATTCTAGCGTAATTCGAACTGGTGTTGTATCTCTAAAAGTATGTCAAACCACTGGATTACAGATGAAATCAAGTTAAGCGAGGTTTCAGGTGTCAAACAAAGGCACAATCATTTAGGATGAAATTGTTCCTCCTCAATCATACTATTTATTGCTTCCTTTAATCAAACATTCCGAAAAAAAACTAGACAATTTCTATACAAAATGCCTTTTAAATTATAGGAATATGATGTGACAACTGCTACTAGCAAGGTAAAAACCACTTTTGTGTGTAGATACCTACTTGTACTGTGGCTGGGAGAGTAGCTAGCACAATTACTATACCAATGTAAACGCGGCTTGAGTTTGAGAAAGTAGACTAGTCAGGCCAGCTACTTGTACAAGTAACCAACCAATTTACTATACCAAAGTAAATGCGGCTTAAGGCATAAACTTACTTAGCGCACTTCCCCTGAGATTCCAAAAACCTGCCTAGAGTACAGTAAATTTCAACAGAATTTATTGATTCATAGTATGAAAAAAGGTTTTAACATAATACTGATTTAAAATCAATTAGTTAACTTAGAATTGTGTGGTATAAAACTTAACAAAAAAAAATCTAACATTTTTACATAAAAAGCAGTGCAGGAACGGGGTTCCTGCTCTACTACACCCCTGATTAAAAACTAAACAAGGCGAAACTTTAATCTATCATACTCGGCTTTATACATAGAGTGCCATCTATTTATTAAATTTTAAACACTTGAAATTAAGTTAAATATAACATTAGTTTTATAAATTTACAGTTTAGTAGGCCTATAGGTTTCAAGTCACATTTTAAAACTAAACTAATTCTCACCTATACATAGGCTACACCTTTTATTCTCTCAGAAGTGCAACCTTTTCTTAAAGTATCTTATTTATTTAGGTTACTAAACCATGAAGGAGCCTTGCTGGCCTATAGTGGATATGGCGATCGAGATGCCCGAGTGACGGCAGCTATTGCTAGCAATATTTGGTCTGCGTACGAGAAAAACGGCCGAAGTGCATTCAAGGAGGACCGCTTGCAACTCGTTCTGATGGAATGTATGGTATGTTTGTCTTGGAATTTTTATGTTTGGTAAACCATTGGCCATATAAATTAATTTGTGAAAAAGGTGGTTCGAGGATGGTACAACAAGAGGGCAAAATTCTTTACATATTTTCTATATCATATCACAGTTTACAATAATAAATATGCAGGCTAAACTAAGTTATTGAGTATCAAGATACTTTTAGAGCCATTTTGTGGCAATTACATTCTCTTGAATATTAATGTTGATTCCATTCATTTAAATATGTTTTAATTTTTAATGTATAGGTATATACAATATATTTATTATATATAAGTTTTTTTTACAATATTAACTTTATGACCTATAAACTTGATATTGTGTGTATAGATAAGCGATTTACAGCCTTTGTCATCTCACGGCACACTGAACAAGGTGCTAAAATTCTCAAGTCACACCTTAAGCTTTTCAAGGAGGTTATCTTTAAAAAACAAACTAGTAAGCATTTAGATTGTGTCTAAAAGTTCAGTAGCTAAGATTTTTGATCTTCTCCTATTATTATTATTATTATTAGCACCGCGTCTTACTACCCGTTCGGGTTATACACACTTACGCTAATGTGTAATGGTAGGGTGATTGTGAGATGAAATGAAGGACCTACAGTTTAACGTGGAATCCAAACCACGGTGGAGGCCTGGCATTCCTCACATATCTTCTCCTAAACTCTGGCTTGCCGATTCTTCTTGCCACACAGGTTGAAAACCGCTGGTAGATTATAACAAATATTTAATTTACTTCAATATGACATAGAAAAAGTGTAAGGAATTCCCTTTTCTCTGCACTAATCCTGGTTGTTCAGATAATAAAAAATGTGGATCTTTAGAGTAGGAAAGAAACTTATTCTTGACAAATTTACTTTTATCATAAACTATTATGATAATAAAGACTTGATTCAAAACGGATGCCACATAAAAGAATAAACAAAATAAAAATCGGTTAGGAATGATCATGTTATGTATTTTTTTGAATAAAACCTTTTTCGTCTAATGATATCTATCATCTATTAAATTTATATGCACAATATATACATATTTTTTTTAAAATATGACAAGTATTTGACCTTCATTCCAGCTTAGGGAATATTTCAAAAAGTTAACTTCCCACATACCCTTTAGAGTAATACTGATGAGTAGCCAAATTTCATTGTTTACTCTTATTTCTATTGCTATTCTTTACAGGAAGGTAAAGTGGCTATCACGCAAGTAGCCAGCAACTTGCTGCTATGTCTGTACGCCAAAGAGACCGTTGGATTCGGGTTGTTGAAAGAGAAGGCTCAAGCATTGGCGCAATATCTTGATTCACCTTTGAAACAAATCGCAACATCTTAGAAGTTAATGTACCGTCTTTCAAACTTTTGCTAACGTTATTTGACTATTATTTAGTTATATTCTGTTTATGTGCATTAAAAAGTCTAATATATAATATTTTACAGTAAAATAAAAAAAAACTAAATTTCCCATAGGTAGTTTTTTTTAAAATCTTTAGTGCATAAGTTAATTTTTACAGCCACACACAATGCCTACTTTTTGGTACCAAGAGAGAAATTGTTAAATTTTACTTGACCTTTAGGCAGAATTATTTGTTTGAAGGTTTCTATCTTGATGCGCTGTTGGAGATACTTGAGAACGCATCAAATTATGTGACGAGACCGATGGGGTGCCCCTGGTTATTCTTTCTTGAGAAAACTATTGTGGAGTTTCATAGGTTTAAAACTGTTTACTTTGGTGGCTGCATTGTCTAAGATGTCACACTAGCAATATACTAGACTGCCAATGACAGAGAGATCAAGTTTCGAATCCCAGTTAGGTGCACTGAGTGTGGTTTTTCCTAAATGGTTTTCTATTATTCCTCCAAACAAAAGAGGGTACACTTCATATAAAAATAACCTCACTCAATCCTAAAACCATTAATGTTTAACCCAAGCAGTTAGTAAGACGTGGTGCTAAAAAAACTCACTAATAAAGATAATCGCTTCGGTGGTCTCATGGTCTAATGCGCTACTCTCACAGTAGATTGGAAGATTGAGGTTTAAATCTCGTTCTGGTGTATTGAAGGTGGATGTTATAAACTGGTTTTCCATGCAAATGCAGGTACATTTCCTAAACATATAACCTGAGCAGGTATTAAGACGTGGTGCTATTTTTTTATATGAATGGGTTGCACTATCTGATATCACAAGCATGACAGAAATATTGACGTGTGATGAATGAGTCAAATTTCTAAGTCGTCTTTGTGACAGAGTGATTATATCAAAATGCTCGATATGGATTGTACATGTTAATCGCTCTGATATGCACCTAGAAGAAGATAATCCGTTACTCAAAAAGTGCTAGCACATTTGAAACTGCACCCTTGTTTGATACAGAAGAAGAGAGGGTTAATATCTTACAAACTCAAACCCAAAAACAAGCTTAACATATATACAGTAGACCCATGGCTTCTTTGGTGCTGACTGACAGCTCACAGCTGACTTCTGACAGTCAACATTTAGGTATAAACCTAAATTTTGATCGTCAGAAGTGACAGCTGCTAAACACATGATTTGCAGATCTTATGGTTCGGCATAGGGATACATAATTTGGTCTGGTAACTTTTCAAAGCTGTCAGTCAGCACCAAATAAGTCATGGGGCTACTGTAATAGTGAATATTGAACTTTTAATCTTAAATTTACATAACGGGTGGATAAAATAATACCTTAAACAGAGGATATACAGTAAATATATTTTAATAATTATTATATACATTTCATTATAAGAAATCCTTAACATATTATCGCACAAACATAAGCAATCTTAGGAAGACCAAATGGAGTGAGTGTAGCCATAGGTGACTAAGCCACAGGTGTCTCTGGAATTTTGGGGTAGAGCCTTCTTTTGACAACAAAGATCTTCTTATTGGATAGGCATATGACGTAACTGTGGCTCTCATAAGTCACTGCAACATTACAAGATACCATTTCTATTATAAGATTTACTAACACACCAAGCCAGTGGAAAGTTATATTGAAATTTGAATGCCATTTATTTAGAAATGATGTGTGTTAAATTAGGGTGCTAGTCATATCTCTTTTGACTTATATTCCTAAATGCCTAGGGATTTACTAAAATCATTACAAGATTTTCACTGCCGTTATATTGGGCATTTGGTGCGCTACATCTTACATCCTTTTCTTACACCGCTACATATTCGATCAAGTTAATGAACAGGGCCCCAAATGTTTGTTCATGAATGCTGATTAGGTGCTATCTATACCTTGATTTTCTTACGAATGGAAATTAGAATAACCTTTTAGAAAACAAACATATTTGTTGCTATCAACATTGATAACAATTTACTACATATATTAATATTATTCTGTAGATATTGATAATTTATATCGAAAGTGATGACTGAAGATAATACAACTGGATGTATGAACACATGAAAATATATCTAGTAATGTTTTTTTAGCTGTCAGATATGTCTATTAGTTTAAAAAAACCAATTGGGGTATATAGTCACAAGTGTGGCTAGTAAAGTTGGCCGCACACAAAAATAAACAGCTTCGGTGTATAGTCAGTTTCCCTTGTCAGTACCTGATATACGCTTGAAACCTTCGTCCACTGAGAAAGCAGTGAGGTCGGTCTTGTCCGCCAAAGTGACGAGCCCTGTAATGACGTTGGCCACTCGCTCGTCATTCTCCAGTTCGCCACCAGACTGAGATAAAAGTAGAGAGCCAGATCTAATAAATAGTGTATACCAGTAACTTAATTGCCAAGAGTCAAACTAACAGAGTAGGCTTACTCTAATTAAAATTAAAATGTTGCTGGATGTGAACTTATGTTCTTTAAATACCCCATTTAATAATATTTCTCATTTTTGGAAAGAAATGATCCTACTTTTCATGTGCTTGAAAATTATCTGCAGACATGATGTCCATAGAATATCTAAATTGCAGTTAATCTTAGTATAATTCTACTAAAAAGTATTTATTATTTGAAGTATTTAACATGCACTTTCTGAATCGACTAATTATATGCACATGACTTATAAACTGACTTAGATCTAGAACAGACAAAACATCAAGCTCCCACTTTTACATTTTTTGGCCATGCTGAGAATCAAACCCAGGATCCTTAACTTAGTAGGCAGAATAGCCGTCGATTGAGCTAAGGTGTCAGATCAAAAAGTATATTAATCTAAGACCTGCTTCGGTGGCGCCACTCTCGCAATAAACTGACCCTGCCATTGACAGGACGACTGGGATTTGAATCTTGGCCGGGTATACTTAGGGTGGTTTTTCATAAATGATTTTCCACTATCCGTACTTAATGACTCCTTGTAAGTGCTGTTGCACACGTACCGATAATATCGGTGTCGGTGCCGGCGCCGATATCGGTGGTAGTGAGATTCCATGTAATCTTATGGCCCTGTTGCACACGATGCCGACACGACAGCATTATCGTGACGACTACCGACTTGTCGGAGCAATGTCGGCGGCCCCCTTTACAAATACACCGATATCAGTGCTCAGAGCAGGTGGTCACTAGTCTGCAGCTGTCATCTTGCATTCTTGCATTGATGCTGGAGGTGAGGAGCCAAACGATTCAAAATGTAGTCAAATGTAGAAGTACTCATTCTAAGGTAGTTAAAGAATTTCCCCTCATCCTCTGGGAATCTCCCAAAAAGAGTATAGCAAGTGCCTTCAAGAGTCCTTGCGGCTACTATAGGATGCACCCAAAATCTCTTCTTCTCTGGTTTGGGCGTCGTCTCCTCCGGAGATGAAGCAAACACAACAAAAGAAACCTATTCTACATGTTGTTTGCTCGCCACCATCCCCAAAACTGCCTATGCCTCTCAAGCACCGATAGCGATATTGTCGGTGTGTGTGCAACAACCCACGCCAGTATCGGTGCTAACAACGATATCAGCGCCGGCGCCGACACCGATAATATCGGTATGTGTGCAACAGCACTAAGCATACATAAGACTTCAGGCATATTTGTCAAGAACTTTTAACCGAGTTGCAAAATTCAAGACCTATTTGATGAAATTCTTGGAGGCGTCAAATTGGAATGCTGGTAATTGTGAGAAAGAACGGACTTACTGATATGACAGCTCCATCCTCTGTCAACACAAGGTACCCCACTTGGTCCGGGATCCTCTCCAAGTTGAGCATCACAGGTCACTTTGTGGTCTGTGGCACGGAAACCAAAAAAACCAACAATTTATAATAAATATCAAGCAATATGTTCCACTAAACCAAAATATTGCAAACCACCTTATACTTTTACGGAAGAAATATGTTACTAGTTGGATTTTCTTCTTCTTAAGGCCTCATTATACATAACGACTTCCCGATGAACTTCCTCGTGGGAAAGTTGGTGCGTGTAATGCAGCAAAACCATGTGGGGAAGACCATATCAACTTCCCCATGAATATCCGAATGGTTGGATATTTTCAAAAAGCCCATGGGAAAGTTGATGCGTCTAATAGCAGATGGGCCAGACATCTTGTTGCTATCTAGACAGGCAGTAAGACTCCACCCACCAATAGATCTACTCTGGGAGAACATGATGGGGAAGGTGCTACGTATAATAGGTGTCGACCTCCAGCAACTTACCCACGAGGAAGCCCATCCCAGAAAGCTCATGAGGAAGTCGTTATGTGTAATGCGGCCTTTATATTAATTTCCAATATTGTGAACATTTGAAAGAGGCTGTTTTTGAGTGCTTGAGAGGCGATGGAGAGGTCAGGGTTCAAATACCAGAACGTGTTTTAAGGAGGGTTTTCTTGAAGAAGAAAAAACATGCTCCCTCCATAAAAATATGGATACATATCCTCTTAATTCATTACCTTCCTCATCCATACCATGTTATATCAATTAATTTGTGTATAGGCCAAATAGATAGTGAAATAAATTGTTATTACTTATTAGATATATATGCTATTGTGGGGGGAGCGGAATTGTATCCATTCGGAATGGTATCCATTCCGATAGTTTTGTAAAAAACTGCTTTTGTGAAAAATCGGAATTGTATCCACTGGAATTATATCCACTAAAACTGGAATTGTATCCACTCGGAATGGTATCCATTCCGATAGTTTTGTAAAAAACTGCTTTTGTGAAAAAT
>CABFOW010000910.1:30554-86527 GCA_902141385.1 Timema californicum
GGCCAAAGAACGTAGATAGGGTAGAGAAGGTTCTAGGAGCCTCTCGGAGCTAGTAGAGGCCCGCTCGTAAACTCGGTGGAGTGTTACTTCTTTTCTTCTGATGGTCTTTGGGCAGGCAGAATTGGCGTAGCGTATCCAAGTGGGCGCGCCTTAGTACGTGAAGGAAGGTCGTGATGGCCGGGTGTGTGATGACAAGTGGCCCGCAGTGTTTACATGAGAATGGCCGCGGGCGTCTTCGTAGAATAGGGTAAGTTTGCAGTTTCCAGTATTTTGTCATTAGCCAGCGGCTAATGTTACACTTTCTAATATACCTGTTTGCCAACTTTCATTTCTTTTTCATTATTGTTCACTATATTTTAGCCTTTGGCGCGTATATAGATTAGTCCAGTTAAATCACTATGAATATTCTTTATATTTGATTATGCGTGTAATACTCTGAAATTCTATATTAATATCTTTGTAGCGTATCAATCATGTCAAGTTGACACCTACACAATTAGGCTACGTAAAAATATGAAGTTATAATAATTATATTGGCAGAATCCAAAGAAGAGGATTATATTTGAAATATTTAATAATACTATCATTCAAAACCTACTGTTAACGACTGGATGGACTCGGATATGATCCACGTGCACTCAATAGAAAATACTACAAGTCATTTTAATAATACAAATCTGAATAAAAATACTAAACTTACAATAGAGGAATCCAAAGAAGATAATTAAAGCTAATACATTCAGGAATAATATGCTTCAAAAGTACTCACCGTGGCTGGATGGGATCGGATAACGCCAACATGCCTTCTAGCATAATATTGAACACGAATGGCGACAGAGTGCTTGCTAACACATCCACTTACTACTCCTTTTGTCGTAGAAAAGAACTAAACCTATGTTAGGTTCGCTCCCACGTCCCTTGAGCACCACTGTCGTGGCGGCGTGTTTTCGATCTTCCCCTTTTCCACACCCCGCAAGCTCCTATCATTAGCTGTGTTATCACGTCTTTTCTCTATTTCTTTTTGTTCCGTTCTAGTCCAAAAAAGGGTATAAAATAGGTACCCTCAGATTTTCAATTTGTTATTATTATATCACATCACGTCGTTAAAATAGGAACTTCTCTCCACGAAGGGACCGGTGGCCATGGAGTATAGGGCGTGGTTCTAACCGCCGCGTCACTGAGGGAAACCTCTCTTCATGAAGGAACCGGTGGCCCTGGAGTATTGGGCGTGTTGTTCACCACCACGCCTCCAAGGAAAAAACTTTATTCACGAAGGGACCGGTGGTCATGCAGTATTGGGCGTGGTACTCACCGCAGAGCCTCCGAGGAAAACCTCTCTTCACGAAGGAACCAGTGGCCATGATGTGTTGGACGTGAATCTCACCATCGTGCCACCAAGGAATATCCTCTTCGATTTCTTAAGTATAGAGGCGACGTCCATCTAACTTATTGTTTATTTCAGGCTTAGTATGGTTGAGGTGACTATTACGATTACTTTGACTTTATGTTTCAGTTAGAATGACTAGATTTTGGTTTTGTATTATTATTGGTCCCAAGCGGCCGTGTTTTTCCTATATCCATATGATATAGCTTCAATATAGAAGCCTTGAGCTCCAAATGGTTGCTATTCTCAGTGAGCACGATATTTCTCCTTTGAGTCCTTAGAATTACACACTTGTTTTTATGGCTACAACCAAGTTATCTATCCTTTTTTTAGGACCCAGTTGAGCTAGTGTGTTCAATGTATTGAAATATTCTTGTTGCCACGCTTCGCGGGTGGTATTGGCTTGGGTGCGTAAAGCGCGGAACTCTGCTTGTTTCTATATGGGGTCCGCGCAGATAATACCTTTTTTCTCTTTGCCCGTTTTTGGAACCTATTGGCTGAGTATTAGTCTGGTGTGAATTATATTAGTATTGTGCCCCAGGGAGTGGGTCAGTAAATACTTGTACTATTGAATGGTCTGGCAGTATCAATAGGGAAAGGACCAGCCATAGTACTATTGTGTGTAGACACCTGTATGTTAGCCATCTACCAATGTAATAAAATAACCTTTCTATTGAAATTAATTATACTATGTCTCTTAAAGAATTTTCTTTTGTCCCAATCAAGCATATGTAAGTGGGATTTAAATAAATATCCGATTTTTCAAAATGTGAGCGCATAATCAAGATGTGTGCGAGTGTGCTAGAAATGTGAGTGAGCAAAAAGTTTGAGTGATAAACGATTGTGTGAGTTTGTAACGAATGTAATCTAATTGATTAAGTGTTCAAGTGTGCAGAAAGTGTGCGATTGTGTGGCGAGTGTCTGGTAGTGCAGCATGTTTCCATGATATGCGCGAGTGTTCATGAAGAGTGTTGAAGAAGTGAGCCAGAGGTGTTTATGAATGCTGTATGTGGGGTGAATGAAGTGTAGGAGATGTTTGCAAGAATGTTTCGAGAAGGATGCGAGAAGTTTGCAATAAATGTGCGAGAAGGTTGCAGGTACAAGTGAAGATACATTAAACATCGACTTACCCCTTTTCACAGAGGCTGTGGACACGGAACCAACAACCGACCCGAGAATAACAACACACCACGAGCAACTAAACTGGTCCCATCTTAGCGTTAAAGTGCGAGCTCAAGCAAAGAACTTGAGAAGAGAAGAGATGACTCCCATCCCAAAATTCCAAAGAGAATAATTGTTCGAGAAGAGGAGAAGCGTGGAGTCGCGTGTGGATCCTCCCCCTTGTTTGTTTCTCTTTAGTCCCCCCTCCCCCTTACCGGTTGTCCTGTCATTCCGTGTTCTGTGAGTTGTGTCAAATCATATAAAAGACTTGCAGTGAAAAGTGAAGAGCACTCTTGGACATGCCTTTGGTATAGTAGGTCGAGGCTAAGGCTTCGGTCATCATTGACATATTGTAAGCACAGATTCTATTTTGCCATAATAATGTATTGTTCTTCTAAATTCAATTGCGGCAGATGTGCTCAAACTCACACTTCTTGCACACATCTCCAACACTTATTTTAAATTCCCACTTACATTTACCATTAAAATTTTACATTTCCATTACATTCAAACAAACATACAAATACTCACACATACATACACATATATTCACAAATAATATCGGGTATTCGCACAACCGACCACTCACAGTCGAGAACTCGCACCCTCCACCTATACCTCACGCAAACTTGATGTATTCTTAATGCACAGTTGATGCAGCCTTTATTCACCATTGATGTATCCTTCATGCACACTTAATGCACCTTTCATACAATCTTGATACACATTTCATGGAACTATCTGCCCACATCATGCATCCTTAATGCACCCTTGATGTATCCTTTATTCACCCTTGATGCACTCTTAATGAACCCTCTATTCCCCATGTAAAACTCTTAATGCAACCTTGATGTATGCTTGATGCACCCTTCATACACCCATCGGCCCACATCATGCAACCTTGATGCACCCAATAATTATCTTTTATGCACCCTTCAAACACCGGTCTTAGTCTCTTCATCAACCTTTCATACACAGTTCATGGGCCCTTCATATAATATTCATACACCCTTCATGCAATCTTTTACACCTCTTCCACTCATCTCTCACACTTCTTACAAATTTGCACAGTTCTCAAGCAATTCTTGCACTCTCTCTCACTTCTTACGACATCTTGCTCACTTGTTGCACTCTTCTTGCAGACTTGCACTCAGATTTCCCGTTAAACTCCTACATTTACATTACATACATACACACTTAATCAAGCTGGTCCCTTATTAGTAGGCAAGAAACTGTGCATATAGATCAAAAACAATATCTTCCTAATTAATACATACTCACTAACTTTCCCCACACGTCCATATCCTAGCACACTTCCTTTACTTAAACATCACTAAACCCAGACAAACATGTTCTTTATTGGTTAAAAGCTTAATTTACAACAGTTAATCCTGTCATACATGGTTACCCTTTCCTTCTGATCGACACAACTTTACCTTCATATATTTTATTAATCACTCGATCCACATACATTCTCTCAATATGCACAAACCCCAACACAGGCTTAAACTTAATGAAACAATTTTAATTTTTACTTTCTCTTAATTCCTTGAAAAGAGAAGTATTGCAAATATAACAAAACTCGAGATTTTGATAAATTTCGACGTTTCATTATCCGATGGAACTGAAAAAGTGGTTTATAGATTCAACTGATGTTCCTCGGCTACAACCTAAACTATTTTACTGCTTGAGTTAAAACTTTATAATAAGTTTTTCTTTAGTTTCTCCTCGTGATTTTTTGTAATTGTATTATATACCTACAGTTTGAGGTAGATTACTGAAGGTAAAAAAAAAGAACAATTGATTTTCTCAAATTCCACTCAAACAATTTTGATTAAATTTTGTGGCTTAGGCAAGAGTTAAAATTAAAAATTAAGTATCAATTTTCATTTTCACATGAAAATTATTTAAAGGTAATTTACATGAGCAGAAATTTTCTATTATCATATCTGCGAAACTATTACAGGTACTAAAGAGCTTACTTATTGTTAATTAATTGTTGCTAATCCATAGGGGACTTGTGTATTCACTCACCCGTGCACTCGCACCTTCCTAGTACCCTAGTCACAACCTTCTTGCTACCTTTATGGACCTTTTGTACACCCTTTATACACACTTCTTGATCACTTTTCATGGACATTCACACAAATCTTGCACACTTGCTGCCTTTTCACACACTCAAACACTTAACATATTCTTGCACATTCGCTGCACAATCACTTATTACTCATACTTTTTGCTCACACTCACATTTCTAGCACATGCATATACTTCTTACACACTCAAACACATCTTGCACACTTATTTTACACTCGCACTTACATTTTCCATTAAAATTTTACATTTCCATTACATTCAAACATACATTCACAAATAATATAGGGCATTCGCACAATTGCACATTCCTCACACATTTTTAGAACCCTTCTTGCACCCTTCATGGACCCCTCATTCATCCTTTTACACCCTTCATACACAGTCGTCTACACTTCTTACACTCTTCTCGCATACTTCTTACAAATTTGCACAATTCTCAAGCAATTCCTGCACACCTCTTGCACTCTTCTTCCAGACTCGCAATCATATTTATCATAAACATTTTCATTACAAACACACTTAATTAAGCCGGTACCTTACTAGGTAAGCAAGAACCTGTGCATATAGAACAAAAACAACTTCCTAATTAATATATCCTCACTAACTTTCCTCACACTTCCTTCACTTAAACATCACTAAACCTAGACATACATGTTTTTTTGATTGGTTAAACGCCTAATGATTCTCTTTTTCACACATTCATCTACAACATTTAGTCATGTCTTACATGGCCTACTCCTTCTTTTTGATCGACACACTTTACCTTCATATATTTTCTTCGTCACTAGATCCACATCCATTCTCTCAATATGCACAAAACCCATCACGGGCTTAAACTTGATGAAAAAAGTTTAAGTTTTTATTTCATCTTGATTCCTTGAACAGAGAAGTATTGAAAACGTAAAAAAAAAACTCAATATTTTGCTGGAACTGAAAAAGTGGTTTATGCGATTCAAATGATGTTCCTTAGTTACAACCTTAAATCTCTGCTATGTCTCTGGTGGTTATAGCCTAAAACACTGTTTTGTCTCTGGTGAGTAAAGCCTAAGAACCTGAAATATATTTGGTGAGTAGAGCCTAAGACAATGTTAAGTCTATGGTGAATAGATCCTACTAAACTATTATATCTCATGTGGTTTTAGCCTAAGTCACTGGTATATCTCAGGTGAGTAGAGCCTAAGACACTGGTATATCTCAGGTGAGTATAGCCTAAGACACTAATATCGCTCTGGTGGGTATAGCCTAAGACAATGCTAAGTCTATGGTGAGTAGAGCCCAAGACACTGATATGTCTTTTCTGGTTAAAGCCTAAGATACTGCTATGTCTCTGACGAGTTTACCCAAGCACACAGTTATGTCTTCGATGGGTAATGGCTAAAATACTTCTATGACTCTGGTGAGTAGAGACTAAGAAATTGCTATGTCTCTGATGAGTAGAGCCTAATACTTTGCTTTGTATTCGTTGACTATCGACACTGATGTCTCTCTGGTGAGTATTGCTTAAGACACCGCTATGTTACTGTTGGGTATAGTCTAAGGCTGTATCCGAATAGTCAATTACACTTGACTTGATGCAGTCTTGATAATTTTACATTTCTTGCGGTTTTCATAGTGAAGCTGCATCAAACTATTCGAACAGCAACACACTTGGACCCACAGTGCTGCTTCCTACCGAATAATTTGTGTAAGTCTGTGCTAAACAGACGAAACAATAATACTAAAACAATTGCCAGTCAAACACCGCAGCAACGCCGCACCAACTCCACATGGCTCGTAGCGTTAGTATCCATGGCTACCAATGCCACGGGAAAACTGCATCGGCCTAGTCCGCGACTATTCGGACAGATCTACACTTGGTCACGTGATTGCCAATGCGGCTATCAACGCCACGAGCCAACGCGACGTCACATAAGTAAACTATTTGAATACAGCCTAAGACTAATATGTTTCTAATGGTTTTAGCCATAGACACTGATCGATTCCAAATGTTAATTTAAGTGTATTGATATTTAAATTAATGAATAAATTATTTGCAAATCAAGTTTAACTATTCTTTATTAATGTGTTTAAATAACATCAAATATTTAAGTTGATTGAATTTAGGCCTGCTTTGACTCAACAATGCATTTCATAGCTACCCTTCTGGGTCTGGATTCACTAATAAGGCAAATCTTCTCTGGCGCAACTTTGAACCCAAGATACTCGCAATGATGTGCCATATAATTTGTTCCATTTCTGTATTCACCAAACAAGGCGCAAACTATTGGCAAGATTATGGTGACGTCACCATAAACATCATCAGTTGCGCTCTTTTCGACCAATCCTTGTGAAGAATTTTCTTTCAAAGTCAAGGTTACTTTATTTTAAATCTCTAATGAAAATGACAGAAAACACAAAGATTTCCAAACATTTTGTTTATAAACTAACAATAAAATTAGAAGCCGCTTCTTTCTGGGCACTTTACAAAAATCATATTAGTGCATTATTTTGTATTTATTTATTTTATTAGTTTTAAGCTTAAGTTTGATTAATAAAACATTTATAGAAACTTTAAAACGCCATATTTATTGACGAGATGTATTTGGACTTGACAAAGATTACACAGTTTGTCATTTTGTTTTGTAATAATGCAAGAAATGCCAGTTTGAATGTAAAAATTTCAAAAATAAAAGGTAATTGTTTTGTTACCACTATCTAAATTGAAACAGTTATGTGCTTGACAAATGTATGTTATTTTAATCTCTTTTATTATTAATAGGAGTATAGTTAACTAATTGTTGTATTCTAATCTAAAACGAACTTTGCTCTCAAATTGCACCTGCTTCTTTTAGTGAATAGAGATTTGGGCAAATCTTTCAAACTTGTGCCAGTGCAACTATTTACTCCTTTTAGTGAATCCAGGCCCCGCAGATTCTGGTTAAAAACTGGTTAGGTTTTTAAACTAGTTTCAACATATGATTAAAGTGTTTAACCAATATTAAACATCAACAACCAGTCATGTGACCAAGTAGTTTGATTAAGTTTCAACATGGTGGCCATGTTTAACTTGTATTAACCATAAACATCCATTCATATAAGAAAACCATCTTGATCAGTTTCAACAATCAGGTTTATATATATATTGTTTGTTTGTTTGATAATGGCACTGTTACAAAATTATAATTGATTAAAACTGTTTCAATACATAACTGGTCGCTGATGGTAGAGATTGGCTGAAGATGGATGATTCATCTCGATGAAAGTGATGGAACATGGCTAACTATCCTCTAGAAACTGATTTAAAAGGGTTTAATTACATTGATTAGGCTTGGGATGGGTTGAACACAATTACACAAATTTAGTGCTTACATTACAGGTTGTTGCTGAATAATACTGATTCCTGATGGTAGTAACAGTTTATGATTGAAACAGGTTGATAATATATTATTGGTTTCAGTTAAACACACTTGAACACTTTAAAAACTAATAAAATAAAGTAGGTATTTGTTCAGTTGATAAATGAGTCATTTTCCACAAGTTCTGACCAGATTCTGCACAAAGTTACACAATAAATTTGATAGTATAGCAGTAATGTTCATGGTTTTTATATATTATATGACCTTTTATTTTTATCTAGATCAAGCACTATTATTATCCAATGGTTATTGAAATCTAAAGTCTCCATTGTACTTCATCTTGAAAATTACTTTAATCTACATGAACTAATGTAACATTTATTTATTTTCTATTTTCTAAGTTTAGGCCATAGAACAGTGATTATTTGCTTGCAACATTTCTAATTTACCTCTAGCTCATTAAAAAAAAAAGACTAGATACTGTAATTATAATGAATTGTTCTTGGATCATTTTTTGGCTGGCACAAATACATTGTTGCAAGGGAAATATTATGAATATCATATCTCCTTCATATTTTTTAAGTTTTTCTTTGACATTATTAGAAACATAAATATTTGATTAATAATAGTTTGATATTTAGGACTAGTACAAACAAGTCTTTAATTAAATCAAAGACTGAACAAAAGCTTCCCTATTGACCGTCTGTTGTGCCAGGTACCAAACGCTTATTGGATAAAAACTTTTTTTTAAACAAAAGACACATTTATAGAGGACATACAAAATAAATGTAGTTACCAACGACAAAAAGTCACTATATTTACCTATAGCGCTGTCAAAACTACAGAACACATCCCTTGGTGTATGAATACACAGAAGTGCGTTTATCAGTTGTAGGGGTCTGCGAACTAAAGTTTTTTGATCGGAGTTGATCTCAAGCAGAGTTGAACTTGGGTTGAATAAGTTTAACTTTAAACCTTAAAATTGTGTAAATAAAAATCAATTTTTTTTCAACGAAATAAAACATATATTAAAAAAAATATTTAAAATCTAAAAATGGCTTAATTTACTTAAAACAGTTGACTAAAAATGCAACCTTGTTTCAATCTATTGTTATTAATGGGTGTGGGGGAAAGCAATCATGAAAATTTGTTTGAATGTGAAGATTCAGCGATATCGTTTAGAAAAAATATTAATCCCATTATTTCCTGTCCATACAAAGTGCAGCTGTTCACTTGGTGCTGGCATCTTACCAGAGAGATAAATTAGAGTATTAATCATTGTTAGCTTGGTATAAATGAAAAACTGTTAGAACAAGTGAATGATTTTGTGTATCTGGACAGAATGTTTTGTAAACATGAAAGAATAAATGGTGACATTTACAGATGGGTGAATGCATCTCGGAGAGTAGTTGGGTGCATGTGGACTATTGCAAAGAATTAAGTGGTATCGAAAGCGGCAAAGATGGCGGTATAGAAAAGTGTGTTCATGCCAACTATGTTTTATGGTTGTAAAGTGTGGTTTTGTCAGGAAAAACACAAGAATATGGTAAATGCGGTTGGAATGAAATATCTAAGAAATGTATGTGGAAAAACTCTTATGGACAGAATCAGTAATGAATGGGTACTGATGTAGTGTGGTTTGAAAGGGAATCCAAAGGTCAATGTGAAAGAAGTGTCTTACGCTGGTTTGGGCATGTTGAGAGGATGAGTGTGAATCGAATGACGAAGCAAATATATGAAGGTAGTGTGTTGATCAAAAGGAAGGGATAGGACATGTAAGATGTGGCTAAATGTTGTAAACAAACGTATGAAAAAGAGAAACATTAAGAGTTTTAAGAATAAAAGAGAATTTATATTGTTGAAGCGAAGGGAGTATGCATGGACAGGGAAGTGTGGAGAAAGTTAGTGAGGATGGATTAAGCACGGAGTTGTTTTTTGAGCTGTATGCACAGTTTCTCACCTACTCCGTATAGGAACAGCGTGATTAGGTACCTGTCTTTAAGATGTACATAGTTTGCTTTTACATTAATTGTTAGTTGATATAATCTTGTATATTCTGTTCGCGATAGGTTTTTACCTGGATGACAGTCCGAAAATCATATGTTTAGGTTTTGGGTTGCCAACACTTGTAAAAGATCACAGTTTTGTTATAAATGTCAAGATCTTTAATTACCTGTTATACATTACATTTAAAATAATGTAAACTTAAGTTTTCTCATACTATTTCATTTTTTAAATAATTTCTTTTTATCCAGCTCAATACAATATTTTAAACATAATTAAAAGTACTTATTTTTCATTTTGGAACGTTACTGATTTTGTGTAATATAGTGCACACATCAATATCTTTTAATACACGCATCGTATTTACTTGGTAAAGAGAAAATTGTTGTCATTTTTTTACATAGAATAAATGATTTTATGATTATTTTATCGTATTTTGAAATATTTAACTGAATAAAGTATTTTCATCAACTGTGTGTCCAAACTCAAATAAATATATAAATAATATTGGCCTAAATTGCTGTGGTTAACTATCACATTCATAGATTACCATCTGTTTTCATTAGTCATCCAAAGTGACAGATGTCAGCTGTTGGCGTAGTGATATATTAGGGATTACTTCTAGTAACATTTCGAGCTGTCATTCAGGTAAACTTAGCTCGTGAATGCCTTATACCAAGATAATAGTATTCTAAAATCCATAGATATAAAACTTTTTATACATCTTTTAACTTTGCCTCAAAATATCTTCCTTTTATTAAAAATCCAGTTTATTCAGTTGCTGACTTTGACATTTAAATGGCCATCTGCCAGACAAGTATCTTTTACAGTTTCTTCCCCCACCCCTATACCTTCACACTTAATCAACACAAAACACATCCCAAACAAGTAGAAAGAAAAGTAAACAATAAGTCATTCATAATGCAAGGCAAAGAATCTTTTTCAAGGAGGTCGAAATAGCAAGCCCAAACTCGAGTAGGGTCGACTCAAAGTCAAGAGTATTCACAGAGCCCCATCTAAACCATGTAAAAAAAATCAGTGGCCTGAATTTAGCTAAAGGGGTGAAAGGCTGATAGCCATAAACAAATGTATTTGTTTTCATAATGTTTCTAAGAGTAAGTGAGTATGCATTTTTCTCTAAAAGTTTAGTTTGAATGAAACATAGGATTTTTAGTCGAGTTCAAGTGATATAGAATAGTAACACTACAAGTGATTCAATGTTAAATTATATTCCCTTTTGTTTTTCCATTAATTCTTCCCGCAACTTATTATAAATATTATAAAAAAATAAAGAAGTAATAATTATAAACACAAACATGTATTTTTGAGACTGATACATTTTTGTAAAAAAAAATCAATCTTACAGTTCTGGATTTTTAACAAATATTTTAATATAGCTGTGTGGAAGTTATATATATATATATAAAAAAAATGTGGTACTGACTGTAATGAAATAATATCTTAACGCTGTCCCTGGCGCAGGTATTGAACGTCTGGTTGCCCAAATATTATCTTGCACAGGCGTGAATCGACGTCTCATTGCAATAAGTTATTGTAATGCCATCTATCTGTAATATCTATCAATGAACTGCTGTAATTTTAGCCGGTCTGAATACTTGATATAAAGCTGATAGACAGAGCTACCAATCAGTGGTATACTATGACCATGAATAGAGTTATAAATTAGAAAAAAAATTAGCAAAAATATGTGTTGGTTAAGAGTATACAGTAGAGACTCGATTTACCGGGGACGAATCAACCAGCTTGCAGCTTAACCTTGGCTATATTTAAATATGTCACAAACAATACACCACCTTCTGAATGCATTTTAATGTTATTGCCACCCAGTGAGACAGAGACCAGGAAATAGTACCACACACTCAAGGTCGTACAGCTGCTACTGAGACTAGTGAAACAGATGGGAAGGTATAGAAAGGAGAGGCAGAGCTTATCTCGGGGTGATAAAGCTAGTCAATAGCCAAGGCACTGAAGGCTGAGTAATGTGTGCTGACCTGGCAAATTTGGAGAAACAGGATGACACTTTACTAACACATTGAATACATGCACTGAAAAGTACCAATTAGTACAACCCTCAGAGAAAAAACAAATAAATGACTTTTAATTAATTCATTAGGTATATAATGTATACATAAGAAAAAAGGATTTTTTTGTATTATCTGTGATTTTTACTATCCGAGCTTCCTCTCCCCTCAACTACCCCAGAAAATCGAGTCTACTGTACTAGTATAAAAATTGCTGGCGAACTTACAAATATAGCTCTGCTACACACGTGCCAGGGATTGGGTTAAAATTCAACTAGATTAATGGAATTAAAAACATTTTTTAAGATAAACTTGTAATCCTTTCAAGTCAATTTTCAAAATCTAAAACTTGGCTAGAACTTTAGTACAGTAGAGTATGGATAATCAGACATAGCCTCACGACGCGCTGTCGTGCAATATCCGCATGTATATTATTTTCCCACTACCATCATTTCTTCGCTAGTGAGCGAGTCACATACCTCCATGATTGTAGCTCTGTTCACTCGTCTTAGTGAGTGTTTGAACTGTACTCGTTCATACTGTGATTGAGTTTTGCATTTTTACATTAATGTAATTTTACTGTGTAAGAAATATGGCAAGTGAAAATAGAAAAAAAAATTGTTTCTTTCGAATGAAGAAAAACTTCAAGCCTTAAAGAAAATAATTACTAACAAACCCTTATTCATACCTATTCTGCACTTCTATTTACAGTAATTTAGATTAGTTTCTCTACCCTCCCCCCTCCTATTTCCGTACTATCCGACATTTTGGTAATCTGACCACCTATCGGTCCCGTTTAGGTCGGATTATTGAGACTCTACTGTACTCACATTTTATGATCATGATCAAACCTGTTTTCATGAAAACAATCAAGCTATTTACAAAACAATACTCACTCACACTCACACACAAACACACACACATGTCTTTTTTTAAATTATTGTTCTACTGTATGCACTTTAACATTTTTTGTTTATCTAGAATAACACATGAGTTATATCTACAGTATGAATGTTACATACTGACACTTCAGAAATATTTGAAAGGTCTTGCAACAAAAATTGGAATAAGAAACTCTTGAATAACTTATTTTTTAACATGAGTATTCTTTACACAAAACAATTTGTACAAAACATACTTGGTGATCATGCCGAATTAACAAAATAATAATTATTGTTGGTTCACACTAACTTGGGCATTTTCTGATATTTCAAAAGTTGCTCAAAAAATGTTCTCTATTCATCCATGTTGCCAATGTTTTGTCAATTTTACAATTAAAGTAATTTTACATCAAGAATGAGCTGGCATATCTGTAAGATGAATAAATCTAGAGCTGTTTTTTAGGAACTTTCAACTGTCAGAAAGAGACAAAATGACTGTGAATGGAAATTATTTTTATAATTTTAAGTTGCAGACAATATAATTAAAAAATCTAATACAATAATTCATAATAAAAAATGAGCATGGCAATAGAAGAAACTTAGGCAACTTCATTCTTCTTTCGCTTTAAATGATCACATAAAAGTACATAAAATTACAAATTGTGTCCGTAGAACACGACAAAAATGATGCAATATTGAAAAAAACCCAACACAAAACATATTGTGTCTATTGGAGCAAGGAAAAGACGAGACACGAGATTAACGTTAACTTCAGTCGAACAAAGTGAAGATCTTAACTTCACTCAAAAACTATGAAAGTCTTGCCAGTCTGTAGATTGATCGTGACGTGACCGCGTCCTAAAACAGCCGCAAGCAAGCTCTGAGCTCTTGTTAAGCCCTGCTAAGGGTTAAAACCGTCCACCACACCAGTTAAGATTACTTTTCATTACAACTCTTAAATTATGTTTAACTCTTCTATTCATGGTGTAAGCTTCTGCAGAGCCAGATCCAAAATGTTAACTTTCTAACAAACTTTTGCACACCTAACTTTCCTTTGTTTTCACATTCGAGAGCCTTTCTGTTGCAGGACCTGGAAAATAAATTATAAGAGATAAATGTTAGAAAGGCTTTAATGAATGATCATCATATAATTTTCTCAAGTCATACTATTTTCGGTAAGCAAAATTTTACATAAAGGCTTTAATGAATGCTCATCATATAATTTTCTCAAGTCAGGCTATTTTCGGTAAGCAAAATTTTACAGAAAGTTCAAAATGTAAAACAAAAAAAATTCCAAATTAAATTACTACAAACAAATCAATAGTTGCAATGGTCTTTAATTTATTAAAATTAACCTAATTAGTAATGAACCATTTCCCGCGAAATCCCCTTCTAAAGGGGAGTTCCCATTACAAATGTAATACCATACAAAATAATACCATATTTTATTATTCAGCTTTTAATTTGCCAGTAAATTTTAATTTTTCATAAGATAAATGTTCTTCAATCAAAACTATAAATTATTATTTATCTAGGTCATGAGTTGAAAATGGGCATATATTAGTTGATAAGAAGAAGGGGTCTGTGAGCTTGGGTTTTTTCATTCGAGTCGAGTATTTCTAAAAGCTCCCAAATTTGAGTCGAGTTCGAGTATTGTATATTCATATTTATAAAATGTTAGAAAGTATATTAAAACACATGTTCTTAAAAGGTGGATGACACTCATTTTTATAAATAGTAAATAAATTTGAAAAAAAAATAAAGTTAAATAATAGAAAGATCGGTTTTTAAATTATAAATAACACTTAAAAAACACAATTTAAAAATAAGAAAACTCAAATAAAAATGTAATGAAAAAATAAATAAAATAGTTTCAACACTCATGTCTCTAATGACATTAAAATTACACTAACAATAAAACAGAACTAGAAACACTGTACAATAATAAATATTTCTTAAAATTCAAAACAATGTGCAGCTGTGGAAGTTTGAAGAAGTGGGAAGTGTAAAAGTGTAGAGAGAAAATAGATAAGTGTGTTTGCTTGTATCTAGGCCTAACATAACTATCCTTTCAGGTTGGCTTCTTTAACTATCACTTTACATTATTGTAGAGAATGTTATTAATGTTAAAATTGAAATTAATTTTTAACAATATGTTAAGTAAATAAATGATTTATGAGTGGAAATGCTGATATTATCTCAATTAAATAGATTAAGCTTACTTTTGATATTTAAAAATTGATTATTAAGTACATCAAAAGTTTGAAAATGATGAGCCTACAAAACTTTCGATCTCGATCTAGAGCTCAAGCTTAAGCAACAAGCTCGAAATACGAGTACTCGCAGAGCCCTAATAAGAAGCCACAAATGGTTTAGATTGAAACTTGTTTGAACAAAAAAAAAACTGGTAAACAAATAACAGATTTGTTGTTGTTGAATATTTTTTTCAAGCAACGGCTCTTACTACTCTTGCAGATTATCCACATTTAGCTACACTAATGGGGTAGGGATGAGGTAAATATAATTTAGAGGAACTGTATCTGCATTTGTGTAGCGAGATAGTGGGAAGCCATTTAAGGAAAAGCACCCCCAGTAAATGTTTTTATGATTTAAACTCTGACCTCTCTGTCAGAAGTAAACCACCATAAATGAGTTTGATGTTTAGTCTGTGTGCTTATTTATACATGCAGGTATTTGCAATATAATTTGAAATCTTAAGACAGTACACAAGTCAGTTAAAACCAGAATCTGACTTGAGCCAGTGTGGCGGCACTGATTTCATTTACTCTAGTCGTTGTGATGGAGGGGTCGGGTGTTAGAATCCTGTACGAGTTTATTGAAAGTGTTTTCTCTTACATTGTTTCCCCCTCTTCCTCCAGACAAATGTGACTACATTTCCTCCAAACTTTATTTAGCTCAACCTTACCCCACTAATGTAGTTAAATGAATATAGTCTGGAGTGGTGGAAAGACGTGGAGAACATGCAATAAAATCATCTTAAAATAGTTTTAGAGTCGCCAACCTTTGCTCTGTCTGTTGGTTCAGTTTCTTTCGAGTTCAAGGATGTACCGTATTCTCGAGAAACAACGCAGAGGAACTCTGCGTGATCTTCATTTCCATAATTGTACTGAGAACCAATGTTGATGAGCTAGAAATAAACAAATATCAATATTGGAGTTTAATGTTTTGTCATTTGAATTTATGTGCTTTGTATTCATAAAATATATATACAAAATGAAATTGCCCTTGACAAACATTTTTGATTAGTGGATTCTTCTCTCTAGCGGACAGTTTAAATTTTCCAACAAAATAACTTTAGGTCTTCCCAATAACGGGCGTGAGCACTGCTAGAGGTGCATATCTATACAAATCTCTAAACAGTGGACAAAATTTGGACACACCAGTCCACGTACAGTATTTTAATGTAGAAACGTCAGGAATGAAAGTATCTCACGAAAAGGGTGAGCAGTCCTCCCTTCTTCCTCTGGGGAAAGTTTCTAAAATAGCCTATGTAGTAATGACTATGGTACTTCAAGGCCGTTCCTCCCTTCCCTTCCAAACCGTCAGCCAGGGTTGTTCCATCACATTAGTTTATGATCATACACACGTGTAGGCCTGCTATTAACATTTCATTTTATTTGTGTATTGCTCTGTGTACAATGTAATCTGTACAGTAAGATACATAAAATATTTATCAACTTATCACAAATTATCTTGAATAATAAGCACCAAATTGCAGTAATTAGATTGTTGTGATTATTATCCACAGAAGGTATGTAGGTTCATAGATTAAACTGTGTCCAAGCACTATGATTTAAAATATATATTTTCTAAATAATAATAATAATATTTACTACTCGTTCGGGTTATACGCTTTAAGTACTAATTACGCTAATGGATTAGGAATTGGGAAGGTTTAATCAGAGGAAGTGAACCCCTATTTGCATGGAAGGAGAGTGGAAAACCATTTAGGAAAAACCACCCCCAGTTCACCCGACCGAGATTCAAACCTCGATCTCCCCGTCCTCAGCAGTCGAGCTCAACACGACAAGCGTGTTAGCCAACTACGCCACCGAGGCAGGTTTCTAAATAACAAACACTTCTTCATAACAAACTCTTTTATAACCCTGAAAGGTGTTCACCACTAAAAGATTTCACTATAGTTGACATATTACATAGTGAGGGCAAATTAAATGTGTGTGGTTTTTGATTCAAAGCAAACATGTATTTTGTTTCATCAGTTTCACAGTTGTAACTATCAATAAACACATAATGATATGCATAACAATGTTTTTATTTGAAAGGGCTTTGGACCCGGAACAGGGTGTATAGGATTTGTTCTATAAAAAACAAATTGGTTTTGAAGCGCACACACATCCGTCGAGTTGACTGAACAATAACCTTTATGGACGTGAAGATGTACAAATAAAATGTACGTGATAAATGTGTGCATCACATATGAAGGAAAGCAATCACAGGACAAAAAAAAACTGAAATTAGTTTTATGTAGTGATATTTTATCAAAATGGCTGAAATACTTTATATCACAAACTTAAGCCAATTTGATGGTTCGAATTATTATCATCAACAGATTATTATTATTAGCACCGTGTCTTACTACCCGTTCGGGTTATACACACTTACGCTAATGAGTAATGGTAGGGTGATTGTGAGATGAAATGGAGGACCCACAGTTTAACATGGAATCCGAACCACGGTGGAGGCCTGGCATTCACTCACATTCACAAGATGTCTTGTCATAGGTGAAGGAAGGGTTTGGTAATCAGAAAAATCTTTGCCGGGACTGAGGATTGAACCCCGGCTGCCAGCATAGAAGTCTGACACCTTACCCCTAGACCGCCAGGTCACCCTGTCATCAACAGAAATCCCAAATGATGTGGGCAGTGAGATAAAGGATTTTTGGAGATTTTGTGAAAAGACATGAGGTGAAATCTGAGGCTAATTGTCCAGCAAAAGCTGCATAAATGCAATGGCCATGTTCATCTTGATGTATGCCATGGATTTTTCTAAAATAACCCTTATCAAAAATGGCTAGTCTTCCAATGAAATACCAAACATACCCTATTCAACCTATGAACAAAAATCTGAAACAAACAAAATGTTGACTCATGAAAGATTTCATCAAAATAAAATGAGTGTAAATGAAACTCGGTACAGCACATTGGAGCAGTTTAAAATCTCGTGCATTAACTAAGGGATGGCGATGAAAATGTAAATGACACAGCAATTATGACCAAAATAAGTATAAGTTTTTTTTAAATATCATAATTCTTGTCAAGTGTGGCTCTCAGTGGAAGTAAATAGGCAAACAATACTGAATATCAGGGTTTGTTTATTGGATGACCAACCTATGATGTGCGAACAACTCATTCAATCAAAACAAATTAACTCAGAAGTGTAGGAATCAAGAGGACTGGAAATCAAAAATGGAGTTCTAAAACCATCAAAAATGGAGCCACAAATCCAATGATGGCAGATCCAAGACTCATCATGAAGGATAAAAATTACAGGACCATGATGAAAGTATTTCTTTAGCTTTAAACAATAAACCCTACAGTTTAACGGCTAATGGTAGTTTTTTGGATCATGGACAGTGGCGCTAGGGCACACATGACTCAGAGCACAGAGTATTTTAAAACTAACAGGAGGTGAGCCACGAAACTACAGTAGGCTAATGATTGGTAGCAATGAATCCCTTTCAGTTCTAGGCAAAGGTGATGTAAGACACAAAATATTAATAGGAGACGAATGGTATAATTCTAACATGAATAAAGTTCTATGTGCGCCAACAATAGTGATTGTTGTCCGCACCTCTGCTTGATGAACACGTAGTGAATGGATAGCAAAGACCACTGACCGCTGCACTTGAATGATCTATTATCCCATCAGGTTTGACAGCAGTGCACTGCACAATGGAATCCTATTGAATACGGTTCAGTAGCTCCAGTCATACATTCAAACATAACTACTAGGCTCAGGGTCCCATACATCACACAACCACTCGCAGTAAGGTTCTTTCAATACTAATAGTAGTAATAATAATATTTAGCACCGCGTCTTACTACCTGTTCGGGTTATACGCTTTAAGTACTAATTACTCTAATGGATTAGGAATTGGGAAGGTTAAATTAGAGGAAGTGAACCCGCATTTGCGTGGAAGGAGAGTGGAAAACCATTTAGGAAAAACCACCCCCAGTTCACCTGACCGAGATTCGAACCTCGATCTCCCTGTCCTCAGCAGTAGAGCTCAACACGACAAGCGCGTTAGCCAACTACGCCACCGAGGCGGGTAATACCAATAATAAAACCTGTACAAATATCAAGTGCGACCCCGACAGACTAGGCATTCACGCGTTACAAGCTGCCTCATGGAATCATAGGATGAGAGTAGAAGCACCAATCCAAAGGAGAACAAAATTACACTCAAACACACTATATAAATGTTCCAGATTTGAAAATAAGCTCATTTTAAGAAGGAGCTGTAACAAAAGCAGGCATGAAGATGATTAAAGAAAATTAACATTCTAAAATTTATGTAAGTTAAATAAAAAATTGGTAGCTTGTGCAACTGGTGAGTGGAATAGTTTGTACTTTATGCTGGTATTTAAAAGTGTTTCATTTCCTCAAGCAAATAGTGTTTCTGGAGAAAGGCCTGATCATGTAAATGTCAAGTATTTACTTGAAATGCTTAGCAAGAAGGCGGTTTCTTACGTCCCATTTAATGGATATGAGTATCTACTTTGTGAGTACTGTTTATACAGAAAACCGTTTCACCTTCCTTTTCCTACAAGAATTATAGAACTTTAACTTTCGAGTTCCTAACACCATATGGTAAGTAAGTAATGTAATGCTCTCAAGAGAGTTACATTGAATTCAGCTTTATTTGTATCTACTGTAAATGTCTTTTTGACAGGAAGTCTGATACAAGTGTCAGTGGCGGTAGCCTGAGCCGTATCCGGCTGTATCAACACATAGCTCCAGCGTATGACAAAGAAGCATTCAGCGACAGCGTGCCTTGAGCGCCATGGTTATAATATATAAAAGCACAGTTATATGACAGTGTGATAGTGTGTGTGTAGACAGTCTGAGACAGTGGTTATAAAGAGTTGTTAATACAGTGTTTATGACTGTAGTATAGACAGTTGGTGATGAAAGTAGGTCATTGACAGTTGTCATAGCATGTTGTGTTGTAGAAAATTGGTTTCAGGCATTTGCCATGCGTGTGCCATGAGTAGCACTATCAGAGGCTAGAAGTGTCTGATGGGATACCACCCACAGCTCAAAGACAAGGAAATAGGGTACTCTCGACCATACAAACTGTCGCCTTCTCAGACATCCGATCATGACCCGGAAACCTAATTCTATGTCGACGAGACACCTATTTGTACACTCAACTCATTACTAATAAAACCCATACTAGCAACTAATCAGTCTTACAATCATCAATCAAGTAATCTTCCTCTACAACTCTTGTCCTGGCTATCCTGACAAGATAATAGATAGGATAAGGGGGTTATCATGAGGGGACCAAAGGGTGGTTACAATAAGTAAGCAAGTAAGTTAGTAAATCCATAATAATTTGGTTCATAAATGTTTTTACTATAAAGATAAAAATGAGTTTAGCAATTATTCAATTTGTTATAATAAAACATAGAAGGTAACTGCTTAACCATCTATTATTCACTTATTCTTCTTAAGTCAACATCCCGGAGGTTGGTTTGATGTGACTTCTATCCATCCAGAGGTGGGCGGGCATGCAGTCAGCCCTTTGGCTAGTTAGTGCTGCCTGCACCATCTGATAGAAACGCCATGTACTAGGGGAGTTCAGAAAGTGTGGTGGTTCACCTGCCGCCTTCCACGCTGAATTTCTATGAGTGATCGCAAAAGGGCCTATCAATTTTGTTGGAAAAGGTATTTTCACATACCTTCTAAGGTTCTTTTACATGCCACATTTGACATCGGACTGACGGCTTTACTAATTTTCCAAAGGAAGTTGTGCTATGGATTTTTATTGCTTAGTAAAAATTCGCCAACCTCAGATGGGTTTGAATCCACGAACATCGGGTGCTGAAGTGAACATTTTACCCCTAAGATTACCAAGGTCGACTATAATTCACTAGAGAATATTAAATAATAAAGTGTTGGCTTTAAAAACAATTTGATAAATAAGATATTCGAAAACTGTAGTGAGAAGGTTTTGAACTCTGGTCATGTCTTTATGTAAGACTGCATAACAGCTTTATTTTTATAGCTATTGTAAGTTATATAATTTGAAATTAGTGACTTAACTTCAACATACAGGGTTCTCTTTTTAAAAAAAAGTAATGAATAAAGAATGTACTAGTTAAAATATTATATATAACCTGCTCGAACTTCCATCCGTCAGACATTGTGGAGACCATTTGTGTGAGTTCATCCTCATGACACTGTAGCACTCTGTAAACATGTTTCTTTGAGTCCCGCAGCGGTCGCATATCCCGATGGCAGATGCGCTCCTTCACCAAACGAATTAACTCGGTTATATTGTAAAACTCTGCTTCTTCCAGCACACCTGGCAATTATGGCAACAACAAAAATGAGAGAAATGACACAGAGAGAAACTCGACAGGTGTCGTTATTTCAAGCTCAGTGCATCAGCATTATATTAATTGAGAATTTTCAAGTACGTAAATAAAATAAAAATGTTTTAAGAATCTCTCAATAAAATTTTTAAGTGATCAAGAAATTAATTACAAGTTAACACTTACCTGAAATTAACAAAAATCTAAGGTAACTTATATATTGACAATTTTCTGGATAAAATACAGTCAAGTCTAAATAATTTAAGGTTCTCTTATGTAAATTTGGATGAATCAACAGGGAAAAACCTATTGTAAGGAATATAGCAGTGTCTTACTTACTATCTGTTGGGGTTATACATATAAGTAGGCCTACTACTTAAGCTATTATGTTAGGGATGAAGGTTTAAGTTTAGAGGAAGTGTATTCACATTTGTGTGGTGGCAGAGCAGGAAAACATTAAAAACAACACTTTCTGTACAACTGATCAGGATTCGAACCATCATCTCTCCATCAATGGTAGTCCAGTTTAATGCAAAAATTGCTCCTTAGACCATTTGGCCACCAAAGCAAGCGGGGATAGCCTATACATAATTAAATTGTTTGTCTGATCAATACTATTGAAAATTTTAATTCACTTAAACGTGGAAGGTTTGGTTAAGTTGGCAGAGTAAAAACTGTGTAATAGTAAACATTAATGAATGCCACTTAAATTGAAGTCTAATATATTTCTTTATCAGGTTCCCACTTTGTGATCTATAGGCCTATGTGTGATAGTTTACTTCATCTTATTTAATTAAAAGATTTTCAAAATTTTGTTAACAAGCTAAAAGAAATAGCACAGGGCCTATATTTGCTTTGAAAAATAGATTTTTAAATGTGAGCCTTTATAAAAACCATATCAGTAGCCTAAATCTAGTTTGGGCTCAAATATGGCCAGTCACTATCCCGTTTCTTTTTTATTAAAATATATTTTTAATAGGAATCGTAATCAATCTTTTGGTATTATTTCATTTGTAAAAATTATCATAAAAAATGATCATGATTAGAAAATCTGTAGGCTATGTATTTAATTATGAGTAATGTACCATCCTCTTTAATCCCACATAACTTATGACTGAATTTTAAGATGCTATTCATTTAAACTTTCCTCAAAAATTCTGGTTTTAAGAAGCTATACTTTTACCTCTCTAACAACAGGCTACATGTGTGTGACTAATAAGAAGAAACATTTATCACACTCATTTAACTTAATAAATTTTGTTTAGTTGAATGTAATGTGCTTCATTGGGATTTTAATAGCTTAACAAACCTAACTTAACAATTATGTTAAGGAAAATCAATTCTTTGAAATTTCACACACATACGCCTTGATAAAGCATATAATCTCCAATACTGCACCTATAAAGAAAGAATAGCTATACTTTAACTACCACCTATAGCAAGATTAGTCAAGGAAGAATGTCAAGACTCCCTCTCTCTCAGAGTTTATTATAGCCTATTTTCTGTTTAAATACAATTTAAGCAAATGAGTTATTATTGCAAACTCAAGAAAATTAAAAGCATTGGATTAATCAACTTACCTTCTTCAGCTAAATCTTTGTTTATTACTAGTTTTCCGTGCCGTAAATAGTTGAGGACGGGACTGAAGTATGTTGGATCTCTATCAATTAAGTATGCCCCCGTCTCGTCCTAAAATTGTTAAAAAATAAGGAAACAAATTTTATAAGCGCAAGTAAACTTCAATCAATAATTGATGAGAAATTCGAAAATTTAACCGAGCATATCCAAATTTTAGTAAAACTTACCCTGTCTGATATCAAATCTGAATCCTCTTGACATAGTCTGTAGAGAAATGAATTTGGATCTCTTGAAAGTGTAGTTTTTGTAGTTAAAAAATACGTACCACCAACATTAAGACGAACCCATTGTTTACTACTTCTTTTGATTATATTATTTTCTTCTGGTGATTGAATGTTTGTTTCGTTTACGTCCGCCATGATTTTATTTGTTATGTGTTATAGAGTGTCTTTAGAAATTCATTGTTTTGTGTTTAGCCGTTATTAGCGCTATAGAATATGAATAAGACACTGACGTGGCGAAATTTTATTAGTTAGCTATTTATTCAGAAGATGTTTATAAAAAGAACCAAGATCGGCTCGTATGCATATAAACATCCTAATGTGTGTGGTTCATTTTCTAACTAGTTACATAAATTTAGGAAAGTGAGGTCTATTACAGGGTATAAATTATTTGTCCTCACCCAGCCACATTATTTTATATGCATTCAGCCCAATGATAGTAAAACTGCAATTAAATATAAGGGTATACAACGAAAAAATAACGTTTCACCCACACATAACCTGCACTGGGATTCTAGATCTTTTCTTTCCCTATGAAAGAGAATCGTCATGTCGTTAAAGACCATCAACTCTCCTTACGAATGTATCTTTTAACTTCTTTTTTTAAGAAGATTAAGGTTTTTTCAGCTTTATTTCTTGTGGTATTACATTGAAATTTTTTAGTAATTTAATCTTTATTGAGTAAAGTCCAAAAGGAGTGGTGTTTACTCTGTTCTGAAAATTATTATTCCGACTATATGTAGTGTAATTCCCCTTTTTAGGTTACTAATAGTTAGGCTGTTTCCAAGTTTATATGCCATTACAACAGTATAAAAAAATAGCTTCAGTTAATTTCAAAATACACAACCTTTTAAGCTTAATGTCACCATACTCACCACTGGACAGCCGAAACACATTTTTAGTACTGTGCTTTGTAATCTTATTAGTGGTACTAAATGACTTTTAAAAGTATTATCCCAGATTATAGTTAAGTATGACAAATGCAAGTTAACCAGAGCAAAGTAGATGGGCTTTATCACTTTTGGAATGAATTTGTAAGAGAGGTTTTTGTTAGCACCCCAACTAGGCCCCTAATTTTTTGTGTGACATGGTTAATATGTGAGCTCAAGGATAGTGAACTGTCAATGGTCAGACCTAGATATTTTGCTTTCCTTTCTTGTTTCGGAACGTTATTCCCAAAGCTTATCTGGTAATTATCTATTAGTCTTTCTATATTTGTTTGCCAGTCTAGTAGAAATACGGTAGTTAGACTTTTCAAGATTTAGTGACAGTTTATTGGCGCTTAACCAACTGTATATCAATTTCAGGTCTGTTTGAATATTCTTTGCTATAGTTTTAAAATTTTGTCCAATGCAAAATTAACTTGTGTCACCAACATTTAAATTTTGAAGCTTAAAAGTATAAAATGATATCAGAATTATGTAAAAATATTATTATTATTATTATAAAGAAAATAAAATTACATATTTTATTCAAAATGCAAACAAGAAAAGGACGGGCTGTATGCCCGACACGCCGAGTACGCCAAAGCGTGACCGAAATCTATACATTAAATCAAATACACGTAAAGTACGCATAACAAACCCAAACAGTACTATTATGATGAGCTTTAGCCTCATACAAAGAGAGAAAGAATCCTAACTTCCACTAAATACAAATCCTGAACAATAATTTAGACAAGATGTCCCCCATTACGCCGAAAATGCAATTTAGAGTATAAAATAAATTACGGCCCTTAGTCGCCGTCCCCACCAAGCTCAGTCGGTGGTATAATAAGCGACTATTCAAAAGCGCGAACACTATATATACATTATTGTATCCACAGAGAGACGGGGCAAGGGAAGGAGGGGGTAAGACGATGGAACAAACATAACAGCAAATAAATGCGTCTGGCACCACCTAGAACATTCCAGGTCATCCTACTAGCGGAAGTGAAGCTTCATCAGGCCTCGTGGAACCGTCATCGTTTCTGGCTGGCCGCGGATCGAGTCTTGAGCAGACAGTTGGCTTGTCGGCTGCGCGCAGTCAGATGTTTCTGTAGGAGAGTGGAGGTCAGAGCTTGTGCTTAGGTGTTCGTGTTGTTGTTCATCAAGGGTGTCGGTGAGTGTTGACCCATTTGTATGACGTTAACCTTTAACTTGTTACAGTAACATTTCTCTTTTGAAAGGACTAACTGAATTAGTACAAGATTTAAAATAATATAAACTGGAGACAATTAGACTCTTTGCATGTCAATTAGTAAAGTTAAATTTCCAATAGTCGGAAGGACTTTGAATGAATAGTAATATTTCTCTCCTGAAAGGACAAACTGATTAAGTACAAGATTTAACATAATCTAAACGAGAGTCAACTCTTTCCAATAATAATAATAATAATAATAATAATATTTAGCACCGCGTCTTACTACCCGTTCGGGTTATACGCTAACTCTTTCCACGTAAATTATTTAAGTATAATTTTCAAAGCATACATACAAGACAGAAACAAAGAAAAAAAGGGGGCGGGGGGTTTGGTGAACGGGGAATATATGACGAGAAGGCCGTAGAAAGCCCTAAAACAGGAATCTAGGCTACGTGGCTGGAAATGCCTTACTCTTCTTTCCCGGCAGCCTTAGTGAACACTCATTGTTGACAAGGTCAGTTCACTCACACATTCAGTCTTGATCACATGTCATTATTTAATTATCTGGTAGAATAGTATTTGAAGTAATTTAGTGACTTTTAGGAAATTAAGTGTTGTAGCTATGATAAGACGCTACAGTTTGAAAATAATGATGTACGATACCTTACTTGGCAGAATACACATCTATATTCAAAGATATACAATTCAGTTTAACAGGTAATACTGTACAAATACAAATAAAATCTTTGATATATTTAAATATGTAGTTATCATCCATGTTGTTTACAGTCTGCAAAGACTACACTTATATTTAAAGTAGGCTATTAGCTTGTATATTAGTTTCAGAAACCAGGCATATTATATTGAAAGTTCAATAAATATAATGAATAAGGTATCTTAAAACGTGATTACAGTTGTTTGAATGACAAACTTTGTGTAGTTGTCATACGTTCACACGATCATTTAGGTTAAAGGCATGTATAAAGTATGATTATATTACCATTTTCTTTAAAAAAATAGTTGGCTAATATCTTGTATATGCACATTATCATAATGTTTTTGAGGTTGGCAGTATTGGACGGAGTCAGAAAAACAATGACTAACCTTTTGGTATTCACGTTTGTTATTTGATTATTTAGTGGTTAGTGAACCCAGTTCCGGTGTAAAACAGTGCATACATTGGCGATGAGGATGTTTCTTAATATAGATAATCAAAGTAAATAACAGTAATTCACGAGTAAAAAAGGAAATGATCTGTTTATTCTTTTCTTGTGAAATCGTAATTGCTGTGTGCTACGTTTCAGTAAGAGGTAGCGTTTGCGTCAGTTGTATAAGGGTCCGTGGAAAAAGTAAGTGACAAAGACCAGCTGCCTGCTCAGTCACAAGTTCAGCTGTGTGCCGTGTTATCCATGCTACGATATCGTGACAATTATTGTAATGGGGCCAAAATTAGATTAAACCATCAAGAATGGCTTTAATCGATCAAATGAATTAATATAACCTCGAAATAAAACAGTTTGCAGCATATATGACGTGCCTTCAGCAGTTTTTCATTGTGAATGCTGTTGAAGACCATATGAAATTGCCCATGTTTATAACCATGATCGAACCTCATGCATACGGCATTTTGAAATACATACTGGCTCCAGAAATTCCTAATACCAAAAATTACGTTCATTTAGTAGTGGCTTTGCAAACACATTATGAACCAAAGTATAACATTATTGTGGAATGATTTATATTTAATAAACGGGATCCGAAGGAAAATGATCTATGAGTGCTTATGTGGTAGAATTAAAAACGCTATCAAACATATGTGATTACGGACAATTCCTGAATAATGCGTTACGTGATTGGTTCGTGTGTGGTGTGAAATATATACCTATGCAGGGCTACTTTTGTCTGAGGAAGCATTGGACTCGCAGTTGTAATGGAAAGCGGCGTAGTGTTGAACTGCATAAGTAAATATAAAAAATTCTAAGCTTACTCCATTTGTATGATGGCCGAAACCACACGGAACACTAACGCGAGTGAATATTAAACACACCTTCTCGGAACCACGACGAAAATAATACTGATTACTGACCTCAAATATTGTAATGTGATTGTGCCAAAGACCTTGAGTAGCAAAGCACTGGTGCTGTTAAGATAGCCAACTCGCCCTATTCTAGGAGGATCGAGAACATGTAAAGAATTTTGTAGAAGCTATGTGTTATGTGCATGTTTTGTTCCTGATTAGGACCCCCACCCTTTTTTTCCTGTCTCTCCTTTTTCTGGGTTGTGTGGTATATTTAGTGGCAGCTGGGCAACCAGTCGTCACTCTTGGACCTAATCATATTTGGAAAAGGAGAAGCTTCGGCTTCGATTATAATAAAATAATGTAAGATCTAAATTCTTTTTCGGCTTCTTTAACTTTTATTTTTTATCTGAATTAAATTTTCTATATTCCTTTTTGGCATTTTCTGAATAACTTTAAAATATGAAACATAAATATAATAGTTGTATATTTCGTTCTTACTTTTTCTATGTTAATTAGTTGCAGGGTCAATGCGTTTATATCGCTAATCGATCTGTATTTTGTTTCTAAGTAATGATCGATTATGAACCTTTGGGTGTTATCAATATTTTGTCTTTGAGTATAATTATTATCGATGTTGAACGTTGTTGCTATGCTGATATTTGGTTTCTCTTTGTTGGGTAAAACTTAAAACATGGTCGCGGGAACACTTATTGAACGTAAATAAGTGATCTGTTTATCAATGACGTCCCAATATTAATGTATAACTATTTATTATTTTATCAAATATTGTGAAATTGTATTAAATAATGTAAATAAGGGGATAGAATTTAGGGTAAATATTATATGGTTTGTTTAAGAGTGTCATTGGTTTATATTCTGGGTGTTAATGGAAAATACACTCTGGTAATTAACTATTAAAGGATAACTTAGCTGATAAGTTTTCTCTACTAACTTAATGAACTCATGACTAATTTTGAGATAACCTTTTAACGAGCTGAAGCCATTTCATGCTAAATGGTTTGTCTGTAATAATGACGCTCAAGTTAAAAGATTGATGTTTTCTATTATATAAACGTTGTAATTTTGTTAATAGTACTCGAACATTTTGATAATCTCACAGATATTTTGAGAATATCATTTATATATTATTTTTTATATATTTTCTCACAATATTGAATGTTTGTCAAATAAATACCAACTTGACACAAATTCTGCTCTAATTCATAATATTGTTTCACCATACCCTAGATATATGAGGTTAAGTTTAAGTTATATGTTAGTTCTTTTATGGTAAACTTAATTCTGCAGTAAATATCCTTTTTTACTAATTCCAAAACTGGTGGGAGTTTCGAGGTCTGGTTTTCCAATGTTTGGTCTAAAATATTCAAAGCACAGAACTCCAAGCACTCGCTCCTATTGTCCCCCTCCCTTTTTTTTACCCTATTCGATTTTATTGTTTTTTGGACCTCCTGCTTTTCCTTAATTTAGTTAAGGATAGTTCAGCGGCATGGAATTAGCTGATAATCAAAGAAAAATGATGCGTCCGGTGATGCCTGTGAATGCGGTAAAACAAAAAGAGTTTCATCATAAAGATAAACGTTGTGAAAATGTCAGTTCTTTGTGCAAAAATTGTGGGACAGATCATCCCTATAATAAATGTCCAACTAAGAAGTGGTGATGCTACGTATGCAATAAGAAAGGACAAAGTAGTAAGTTCTTTATCTAGGAACAAAGATAAAAAAATTTTTTGGCGTAAGGCATGTTGATCAAGCATAAACTAAGTTCCTTCAGAAAGTGAGATTGAACCTAGTGATTTAGAAGATATGGTAGGGGATCCGAATATCAACAACATAGCCGTTATACAGTCAAAAGGCAGTCATATGGTTCAATTGTTAGTAGAAGATGTACCGTTAACATTGAAGTTGACACTGGTGTTGTAGTATTTATTATCATTAAAGGAATCTACAAGAAATATTTCCAGCATGTTCCATTGCAATTATCTAACTTTGTTTTCAAGACTGTTAGCGCGGATGCGCTGTAAATAAATGGAATAATTCAGGTTTGTGTGAAATATAACATTGACAATTATTAATTACCAATGGTAGTATGCAAATACCTTAGTACCTTTATTGAGAAGACAGTGGCTTAATAAGCTTGAACCAAATTGGAGGAAAGTGCTTGAACTGAAATCAATTGAATAGGCAAGCTTTGAAGAACAATTTTCAAGTAAACATCCACATTATTTTAACCAAAAGGGTGACAATTTGTGGATTTCAAGAAAATTTAATTCTAAAATAAGATGCAATACTTGTATTTAAAAAAGTATATGATGTCTCTTATAAATTAAAGTAAAAAGTAAAAGAACTCCAAAAATGGCAAGAAAAATGAATCATCACACAAATCATTAATTCACAATGGGTAACCCCTTTAGTTTTTGTAGCAAAGAAAGAAGGATCCGTTCGATTGTGTGCCGATCTCAAGAAACTGTGTATCCAGATTTAAGGATTGACAATACCCATTACTTAAGATTCAAGACATATTTTCCAAACTCACAGGGAAAGTATTTTGTGTAATAGACTTAAAAGAAACATACCTAAAGTTAGAAATGAGCCCAGGATCAGAAGAAGTAATGGTTATAAATACTGAATTCGGTTTATTCAAGTGCCATCGATTAATGTATGTAATAGCGAGTGATTCAAGTATTTTTCAAAGTGTGATGGACAGAATATTGCAAGGAATTGATGACGTGGTGAATTATATCGATGATGTTCTTATCAGTGGTGAAACAGAACAACAGTGTATGGCTAAACAAAAAATGGTAATGAAACGTCTTAATGATAATCATATTTAAATTAATATGTATAGATCCGAGTTCTTTAAGATTGAAATAAGAGTATCTTGGGTTTACGCTTTGATATGATGGAATAGAACCTACAAAAATGAAAATAGAGGCAATTTAAAAATTTCCAGCTCCCACAAGTCAAGTCACACAACTCAAATCCTACTAGAGATTACTCATATTTTATGTAATATGTATTCCAATGTCATCAACTCTATTACAACCATTGAACAATTTGCTATCAAAAATATGAAATTTGAGGGGACAAAGAGATGTGAAGAAGCTTTTGAGAAAAGCAAAGAAATAATAATCAACCATAACTTGTTAGTTCATTATAATCCGTACTTACCTTTACGAGTCGTAACAGACGCATCCCCATATAGGGTTGGTGCGGTGTTGTGCCACGTTTTAGATGACGATGAAAAACTGATAGCCTTTTCAAATGCTACTTTAACATCAGCACAGAAGAATTATTCTCAATATGAACGAGAAGGATTGGATAGTGATATTTGGCATACACAAGTTCCACAATTTTCTCTATGGGCAGCAATTTGAAATAGTCACGGATGCACAAGTAAGCCAGAGAATATTTGGTGAAAAAAGAAATATTCCAACACTTGCAGTCGCTATATTACAAAGATGGGCGTTGATATTATCAGCTTACAACCATAAAATGAAATATGGAAACAATGTCAATAATGTGGAAATTATATCTATACTGCCCCTTGAATAAGCTTTTATAGATGAAGGAGAGATCTATGCTATTTTCCCTCCAAATTAATGAGAAAAGAAGTAAAGAAAAGAGTAAAAGACAACTTTTTAGTTGCTGTACTAGATATGTCAAATAAAGTGGGCCCTGAAATTGTGAATTATTTTAGGAGACGAGAAGAAATTTCCACAGTTGAAGGTGTGCTTGTATGGGGATCTCGTGTAATTATTTCTAAGAGTTTAAGATATGATGTTTTTAAATAATTGCATGATCATCATCCCGGCATTGTGAAAATGAAATTGTTAGCTAGATCAATATGCAGGTGGCCTAGCATAGACGCCGACATTGAAGATATCATAAAAGGTTGTGAAACGTTTCAGTTTACTGAAAACCTAGGATCGTACCAATATTTGACACTATGACCTATCACAAATAAGACATTTGAAAGGGTGCATATAGATTACGTGGGCTATAAAAATCACATGATCTTGGTGCTAGTTGATTGCTATTGGTTTTTGATTGAAGCATGGATTGTTAAAAGAGCTACTACGCAAGAAACTGTAGCTAAATTCAGAGAGTGCGTTGCAACATTACTCATGCCAAATGCGATTGTGTCTGATAATAGTTCACCTTTTAATTAAGAAGAGTTTGTTGAGTTTTGCTTTAATAATGGAATCGAGGTATTAAAGTCATCGTCATATAATTCACCATCAAATGGTACTGCAGAAAAAGCGGTTCCGATTGTAGCAGGAAAATTAAAGAAGATGGTATACCAAACCTCCAACATTTAACTTGACCTACTGTTAGTGAACTTGTTGTTTCACTACAGAAATACTCCAAATACAGTGATTGAGAAGACTCCTGCTGAACTAGTATTGTGATTCACACCAAAAACAAGATTGCACGTGTTAAACCGAGCTTCAGTAAACTACGTGACGCAACTATTCGTCAAAATCAACCACTGGAGTTTTCTCCACAATAAACAGTCAAAATAAAGATGCCAGGATATAACGAGTTTAGATGGGAAACTGGTGTCGTTCTTAAAAGATGCGGTAAAGTGACATAGGCCTACTTAGTTTACTGTAATGAAATACGAACAGAGCGACTTTTACATGAAGAGCAATTGAGGAAACTAACATGTGAAGTGCCAAACACAGAACCCCAGCCCACGGACGCACCAGTCTTCCCAGAACGACTGTTGGTTCTTCCACCGGAGCCTCAAAAAATTCAAAGGCCACCATCACCTCAAAGGGGAAGAAACCTTGGTGCAGAGGGCAATTCAACTCCATTAGAAAGGTATGTACCAGCTCCAATCCAGCCTACTGCCGTGGAAATTCCGGAGACACCATCTCACATTCTGCGTCGTTCATATAGGAGAACAAAACTTCCAGAAAGACTGAATATTTAATGTTATTGCACTAGGCCAACCACATGTAACATTTAGGTTTCTTATGATTTTGTAGGGGGAGAGTGAACAGTATCATAATGTTCTGGAGGTTGTTAAGATTGGACGGAGTCAGTAATACAATGGCTAACGTTTTGGTGTTCATGTTTGTTATTTGGTTATTTAGTGGTTACTCCCAGGGCCCGGTTCCAGTGTAAAACAATGCAGTATATTGATTTAGGAAATCTTATTATATCGAAAGTTCGATAACTATAAAGAAACAATTTGCTAAGTACTGTATTACATTTGTTTAAATGACATATTTTGTGTAGAAGTTTTACTTTCAAACGATAATTTAGGTTATAGGCTTGTAGGAAGTATGGTATCTACTAAACACTGATTTTAATAGGCATCCCAATTTGTAAGGCTTTATTTTGTACCAGAATACCGTACTATAATATATTAGTATTTTGGTAGAATAATGGCAATTTAGAACGGAAGTAGAGATTCTCTTCTGGAAGGTCTTTTATCCTACCTAAACAATACTATAGAGAAAGATTCTTGTACGAGATAAAGCCTTCCAAACGAGCTTCCTTCAAAAATAATTGTATATATTAGCCTACATCAATTTATTTAAAGAAAAAACTCACCAGTTTCGAACTTTGTTATACTTTTCAAATCTTTTACTATCACATTTATTTTATTTAACTAATCACACATTGTTGTATCTCATATATTCAATCAAATTAATGAACGATGTCAAAATGCCACTTTGCTTTATTGGTTGTAGATAAGAAAGAAATACCTGAAGATATCCTTCTCTCTTTTACAATGGTATGAAGACGACAGTTTGAAAATTTCAGCCATTATTGTCCATCCAGTTTTATTAGAAAGATCAATGTCTATGATACCTTCCATGCATAGCGTATATATCAGATAAATTTAAATTAACTTTGTGTTTTGTACACTTTTCACTATGTATCGATTATAATTTATAAGGGCTATTATTAGAAACAATGTATTTCAATTTCTTACGCACTATGTGCTGTTCACAATTCGCAATTAGTTTGCTGTATGAATTAATATAAGCCCATTATCATTTTTTTTTTTACAAAACCTTATAAAGTTAAATAAAAGATTAGGCTATAACCATAAAGTAGTAGATGGCTAGACAAATATTAGAAACAGACCTTTTGGGTTCGAGGCTTGAATTCCGCCATCTTGAAATATATTTTGTCAGTCAAATTTTAAACTTTTTGGGTCAAAACATTTTAAAAACATTATTTCTTTCATGAAATAATGCCTGTGAAAGTAAATATTATTCCACCTTTACCAGCGAATTCAAAGCAACCAGGTGTCACTCCATCTTTATTGTACAATGGCTCTAAGTTTCAGGGTCATCAAAAGTCAAAAGGAAATAGCTATGAAGTTGAAGTAGTTTTTCAGGTTAGTTTTTACTCTAAAATAATTATACTAATCGCTTAGGTTTCAAGTTGACCTTCAATTTATTCACTACTGGCCAAATAGTTATTTTAAAAATTATTACTATTTTATTTGTTTCAGCATGTAGATGAGGAGAACTCTTACTTGTGTGGTTACTTGAAAATTAAAGGATTAACAGAGGAGTTCCCGACGTTGACGACGTTTTTTGATGGTGAAATAATAAGCAGAAAATACCCTTTTCTTACAAGAAAATGGGATGCGGATGAAGATGTGGACAAAAAACATTGGGTAAGAAATAGATTTTTTTCCTTATCTTGCCAAATATATTTGATCTGTATAGGCCTAGTTTTCAACAACGAGCTAGTACAGCTCATGGAAACACACTTGCTTATAAATAATGACATTTAAAAAAAAATGACCCTAAGAGCTTAGTTTTCAATTTTAATATCTTAATATTCTAATAAACGTATTAAGTAAAATTCTCAGCTTAACCTTAAATGTAATATTTTTCACATTTTTTTGTCACAGCTTCTTGTTACCCTTTAGAGTTATACAAATATTAACTAATCACGTTAATATGTTTAGGATTTGGAAGTTTGACTCTAGAGGAAGCGAGTATCCAAATTTCTGTGGAAGGAGACTAAATAACCATTTAGAAAAAAAACATTTATTCAGTGCACATGACCGAGATTCAAACCTCAATCTCCCTATCATTAGCATTCCATTTTATTACTATGCAACACTTTAGACCAGTAATTGGCAATTAGTCTATTGTGATCATCTGGTCAATCTTGCGGAAATTTTTAGTTAGGCACTTAAGATAAATACATTGTAATTAAAAGTTGATATCTTGTAAACTTGCAAGTAAAGTAGTCCATCATACTTTGAAGATATTAGTTCTTGTCTCACTTCAAAACTCTTTGTTAACTTATAATGACCAATTCAAAGCCATAGTGTTTTAATAATCTTGAATTTAGTATCATTGGATCTCTCACATTTTTGTGAGTGTAGTGCTAATATATACATTTGATGATTTTTGGGTTTTTTAGAAATAAAAATAATGGGCCTAAAAGTTAACGGTTGTTAGGTTTCATCCTCGATGATTCAACCACTGAAGTGGGTAAATAAAATTATATTGTAATAGAAAGAGTATATCTAATATTACATTAATATTAGTAATGAATTTACTGACCAAAGAAATATATTTATGCCCTGTAGTATGTGTGCATGCACACACAAACACATGTAAATAGACAGCAAAGAAACATATGGTATGTCCTTTTGCAAGTTTCCCTCAATGGAGCCCAATTTAATCTCGTACCTGGTAAATGCAACATGCAAGCCGCTGGATTTTCTGGAATATGTAGATGATTTAGGCTGGTGAATAGTAAACCATAGCAAATAGGCCTACTTTTTCTTTGCTCCGCATCTCACTACGTGAAGGGCAGTCACTGATCACGAAAACAGGGAATTATGTTTGAAATTTATGCATTAGAGGGTAAAAAAAACCCAAAAAAGTGCCTAAATGTTGACATCTCTTTGAGATTTAAAAGTGAGGAGCAATCTAAATAGCTTCTAGGGACATTCAAAATTCAAAAATTTGTTTGGGGTAGATGACTCCAAATAGCTTATCTAATCTATTAAAAAAATGTCCAGCCGAAAATCATTTCTAATAGCTTCTAAAGGCATTTAGTTGAATTAAAATGCAGTCAAGGAGCACTCTAAGTAGCTTCTATGAGTATCCAAATACCAACATTTTTCTTATTTTCGAGAGGAGTCTAATGAATTACTATCTGATTCATAACTTAAAAAAAAGTCTGGTGAGAATGAAGAGTAATTCTACAATTGTATTCTGGACAATTTTTTTTAGAAGGGAGGGAGGGAGGGATCTATCTGAGGTGGCGAATTCACCCAATAGAAGATGGTTGGGATTT
Source organism: Timema californicum (assembly GCA_902141385.1). Classification (NCBI taxonomy): domain Eukaryota; kingdom Metazoa; phylum Arthropoda; class Insecta; order Phasmatodea; family Timematidae; genus Timema; species Timema californicum. Next base: position 66,350 of record CABFOW010000910.1, read on the forward strand.
TTTTTTACACAGATCTATCTTGAAGTAATTCAAAGGGTTTTAAGGCATACTTGAGATTTAGGTACTATGAAGTGTTAAGGATCCATTAGTCTAATCTAGGCGTTTAGAAGAAATTCTCGCCCAAGTACTAAAATTTGGTGGCATGCTCAACACACCTTGTACAAAATATTTTAATTCAGAATAATTGATTCAAGGTCTCACAACCAAAGGAAAAGCCCTTTAAAAGTTCCGGAAAATTGTTTTCTTTGCCAAAAAAATTGAGGAGGATTATGGTGGTATTTTATTCTAGGGTTTGAGTGGCCTGCTTGTACCTGCCTGAGTCTCACACATTTAGTTATAAATAGAGAAAGGATGGTGATAGTTGAATTTAGAGGAAATATGCCTGCATTTGCGGGGAGGTAGAGTGGAAAAGCAATGAGGAAAAACTACCCTCAATACACACCACCAAGATTCGAACCCTAATCTGAGCTTGGCATTCTGTCTGTATGCTCATCTGTGCTGGTAACAAGGTAGGCCTACCTACTTTTGAAAACTAGAATGGGGCATCATATGGCATCACATAAAATAGTGGTAATTGCTTACACGTCCGATAAAACTTTGCTCCAACTCCCCAAAACATTTAAACTATCCACATAGGTAAGAGGAAGTATCCAACACCTTGGTTCAGTTGGTAGCATGCCTGTCTTCTGAGTTAAGGGTCCCAGGTTCAATTCCTAGCATAGCCGAAAGATTTATCTTTGGTGAAATGTGGATTTACCCTTTCACAGTGATGAATTAACGGCCGGGGACTGGATGTTGTGCCTGCCTTAGTCTTAAGTTAGATTATAAGGCAGATGAAGCTACAACAGGCCTAACCAGTTGGAAAATATTTATAGCTTGAATAAAAATCTTACCCGAACATAGGTTGGAAACAGTAATAGATGTAAAGTAACATAGGTAAGAGGAATATGGAGGCATTATTCTTAACCGACCCGGCATCAGGCGGTAATTATTTGATGATTATGATAATGACATGCCCTCTAAATTGAAAAATGACACCCGACATGGGCATCTTAACAGTTTTTATAGAACAGTACTGGTAGATTACCAAAAGGCTAAGAGGTAGCTTATTTTTTAAATTTAATTCAAGAAACAATTATTTCTCACTTTACTTTTAATCTTGAGTTTTTTTCATTTCGAACAGAGCAAATTTGGATCGTTTTACCAGTATGCCAAGACTTTCAATTCTGATAGTTTTGATTATGAAGCACTGAAAACCACAGACTACGTGTTCATGCGGTGGAAAGAGCACTTCTTGGTCCCAGATCACACGATCAAAAACATCAATGGAGCCTCCTTTGCTGGCTTCTACTACATATGTTTCCAGAAGTCTAATGCGACTATTGAAGGCTACTACTACCACAGGAGCTCAGAATGGTATGAGGTTCAAATATTGTAGGGCTGCTTGTAAAGCAATGACCCAAAACATTTTTATATGTTTTTTATTTAAAATATGTTAACATGAGTTTTCCGAATCAACTGATTATATCAGCACAAAGCCCAGTTCTAAAACCAACAACACTCAGTCCTCTGTTCTCTATCTCATCACTAAGAAAAGGAAAAACTCAATATCACCAAAAGTACACTTTTCACTCATCCAAAGAATTGATCCCTGGACTCTTAAATCACTAGACAGATGCACTTTCAACTTAGCTAACATGTCAGACCCCACAAACTTAATTCTAAGATTTTTGTAATTTCTATTTTTTGGGTGTCGATGGAAATATTAGTGTTTCCTAGCCTCACTAACTGTGAGCTTGTCGACATTAAACCATGTCAAGAGTCAATCGAAATAGGCTTACGAGTCATTTAGAGATGATTTAAAATATATTTTAATGTTTATCCTGACATTTTCCTAGGCCTACATATTATTTCTGATATTGAATCAAAGTGGGTAGCCTGTGATTTAAATGATCACAAACCAAAATACAAGGACAACCAAATAAATTGCATAGCATTATGCTAACTATAGGCTTACTTTTTTTTATAAAGGATCGACCAGTTATTTGGTTTCTTTATATCAATCTTTTGATTTTGTACATTTTCACAAAAGTCATAAATGAATGATCTCAGATTTGGTTGTTGTGCTTTATAAAGAGTAATATATAAGGATGAGTCAATAATAGTAAGCATAATATCATTATAGCACAATTATAAACATATTTTTTAACTAAAAGGTTTAATTTTAGTAAATAGTTTTGATATACATTTAATTGAGATTAATTTTTGTATGCATTTCTTTGTGCTCGCTAATATTGGCTAATTTTGTTGATGCATTAATTCCAGGTACCAGTCATTAACTCTAAGCCACGTACCAGAACACAGCATCCAAATTTACGAGTTCAGGTGAAAGTGATGTATTTCGTCAATTCAGAACAATACTTCATCTAGTGTCTTCGCGGTGTTGTCTGATGAATTATTTATCTGCGGTCTGCAAGTGTTTTGGAAAAGGTTTCCTTGGTACAAAGTGGTATTTTTTAACGTGATTTAGGGTTAAACTTAATTTTTATTTATAGCAGAAACTGTAAAGTCTGCAGCGCAGAATTTTCTTTCTTTCTTTTAACCAATCAAATATTTCAAGCTGGTAAACTTTGTTGAACTATGAACTGTAAGCAAAGTGCTGACTGAACTCGTTGAGCTTGAACATATGTATTTTATTTGTGCATGTCTTATCGCTTCACATTTTACTGATTGTAACTATGTAGTAAATGTGATGGTCACAAATTAACTGCGTCAAAAACATACTTTCGGGATAGTATATATTATATATCATACTGTATTTTGCAGTATTTATGCAATAATACTCTTTGTTGTTGAAGTGTTGTAAAGATAATTTTTAAATCGTTAGTTTGGAAGCACATAGTTGGAAAATACTCACTATTAAAAGAAATATATTTATATATTATCATTTTTTATTTTTGCATGTATTCACATATATGTGTCTTTTTGTCTTGTGTTTGTGTGTCTGTTAAAAAACGAATGGCTTATTGATTTTGTACCATGACAGCCACCAATATTAGTGTTAATTTTCAGAATTGTATATATCATTTTTATACAATGGTCTAAAACCGTACCTAGAAGTAAAGAATATTATTTATATATATATATATATGTGTCCATAAATACACACAAAAAATAAACTTTTCTTACAGTCACCTATAGTGTAAATTAAATGGTTTAAATGTATAATCTCTTCGTAGCAATTCATATTAAGTTAAAAGAGTACCACTTTATTGTGCATATAGCGACATGCTGGGTAATAGGTTTTGACAGATAACCCTATGCTGATGTTTGTTTACTGTAAAAAAACGCATACTTAAAACAAACATTTTAAACAGCACTAAATCAAAGGGCAGTTCAGTTACTCTCTAATAATGTTAACATGAGTTTGTGAACACCATAAATAACAAAACTATAAAAACAATTTACCATGTAAAGTGTCAAGCCTACCTCAATTTGTTACATTATAGAGAGCCCTAGTTTAATCAGTAATGGAAAATTTAATGTAGATTTTACTTTACAAAATATACTTTAATTAGTGAGAATTACAATTGTATTAAATACTGGTCACTACCTAAATCTGGCATGTTGGTTTGACACACTAATAAGGTTCATCCTATATAGCTCACTTGAAGTGCAAATTATATGTATGACAAAATAAAGCCTATGTGAATTGTAAATGGTTTTTCTTTGTTAACCAAAATTTTCCAACATATTTACTTTTTAAGCTGATTCACACACACATTAGTAGCTGCTAACTTTACCAAATTTTCTGTGTTATGTATGTAACACAAACTAATTTTCATGATTTTATGGAAGCTCTTGATCTAAATTTTGCAATAGATATCTGCTGCAATTCTTAATGTTAAGGATCACATCATTCTTTATAATGAGTGCCGTTTATTTACTTACTCCATGGCATTAGGAATGCGAAAGTTCTTTGCCAAACTCACAACATAAGTATGGCAACTATCTCTTCTATAAGCTAGTTCTATCCAGTCCACCTCATACAATGCTAAGTGCGGACTGTGTTCTTTCCATAGTAAAAACCCCATTATGTTTGTTCCTTTTATATGTTACTATCTACCTTTCCTGTACCTTATTCCAAATATAATACAGGTTCATTCTTATGTTATCTCCTATCTCTTCACCATTGGTTTTGTCGATCAATACTCCGAGTACAGTTCTATATTCTTCTGTTCATGTCCTACTACCTGTTTCGATAATACACGTGGGTGGAGGTAGAGTGGAAAACCATTTAGGAAAAAAAATCTTCAATACACCCAACCACCCCCCCGAACGGAGTAAACCATTTATTATTAATAAGAAGTTTTTTTTGTAGAAGTGAGAAAAGTGGGATGAATATTTGTGTCCATAGAAAAGTAGAGAGACGACCAACTAATTTTTATTTTGGGTAACTGATTTAATTTGCACGTTCTGAACTGACAAATTATATCTAATTACAAAAGCGAAAAATGACAACTGGACATGAAAATTGAACCCAGGACCTTTGTCTTAGTACGCCAATGCTCTAACCACCGAGCTCTACAAGAATCGTCCCGTGACCAAATTTACTCGTATTTGAAGACAAAGTCTGTGCTGGATGTGCAGACATCATTAGTTGCATATGAGCGATCAATTAAGATCATGAACTATCATATTACGTAGCCACCAACGACTCTTTGAGGGCTTTATGCTGTCAGTATAATGACAATTTAAAAATTCGCATATGAGGATTAAAGACCCAAGATACTATATTGTATTATTACTGTTATAGCCACATCTAACTATATTCTTTAAATTGAAAACTATTTTGATACAGGAATTAAACTCGGAATGCTCTAGCTAGCCACCGAGCGGTCAAGTAGTCGTCTCATGCACATTTGTACAGTAGTCATTGGCTCGACTATTTTGAATATTGTCATTATTAATATGTGATATTTCAAATAAATATGTGTGTTTTATTTAATCTCTGATTAAGTGGAAGAAAACACTTAACACATTAACTTCACCAGATCAATAAAGGCCATTATTATTATTTATTTACAAAACCTTGTCCTTTCTAGTGTTGGCAACTATGCACCTGCTTTGATGTGGTAAGTTTATCTGCATTTACCTGCAGAGCGAAGGAGAAACTATAGACCGTTCCACTCTTAGATTTTAGTACAGACCTAATGGAGCGCATAGTTGCCAGATTTTACCCGCTCCCAACTTTTATCCAATGCAATGGGATGTATGTTGCGTTTGCTGTTGTGCAGATATCAATCATTTTACGTTTGAATTATGTCAATAGTATTGAAATAATGTGCTTTATACATATAATTCAACAAATTAACATTAAACTATAAGTAGATCATCATGAACAGCTTCCATGGGTCTGTTTGGAACACAGGCCTTTCCACCGCCTCCTTTCCTCCCTCCACCTTGGCCCAGTCCTCTCCTCGCTCCTCCTCATTCCCTTGATCTTTCTCTCATCCTCCTACCCGCGCCACCTCCATATCCAACATCTTCTTAGGCATCCTTCCCCCCCATTCTTCTCATATCATTAAACCACCTTAGGTCGTGCTTTCTCTATCCTGTGGTGGCTCTTCTTTTACAATTCCTCTTAATCTCTCATCCTGTCAAACTTTGTCCCACCGATCCTGGTTCTCAGAAATCTTATTTCACTTGCCTGGATTCAGCTCCTGTGCCGTTCCTTTCGTCACCCACGTTTCTGTGGCGTACGTCAATATTGGTAGGTAATTGTAGATCACTCCCTTGCACTTGTCTGGCATATATCTGCTCCAAATCAGGCTTCTCACACTTCTGAAAAATGCCTTTGTTTGCCTTCCTCTCTCATTCTATAAGTAGATAAATAATAAAATTAGAAAACGAACTAAAAACATTTGATAACGCCAACTTAACCAAACACCAAGAAGGCCCAAATTATTATTATTATTATTAGCACCGCGTCTTACTACCCGTTCGGGTTATACACACTTACGCTAATGTGTAATGGTAGGGATGAATGTGAGATGAAATGGAGGACCTACAGTTTAACGTGTGATCCGAACCACGGTGGAGGCCTGGCATTCCCCACATTAAAATAATGACTGCAACAGAGAACAGTTTGCATCTAGTGTAATTTATAGGTAATTTTGAAACAGCAGTGCTTTGCCTTTCCAGGGAAACCATAGTTTACAATACCAACTGTTTTTTTACCAGTGTTTTACTACCTGTTTAGGTCACACACACATGTACTAATTATGCTGCTGTGTTAAGGATGAGGAAGGTTGAATTTAGAGGAAGTGTATCTACATTTGTGTGGAGGTATAGTAAAAAACAATTTAGGAAAAAAAAAACACTTTCAGTGCACCTGCACCTGACCCCCATTGCCCCAAGTCTTCGGTAGTATAGTCTTTAGTGAGAGTGCTGCCTTAGACCACGTGGCTTCCAAAACGAGTCTCAACTTATCCGTAGTGATTCATTTGTTCTAAAATCAGATAGATTATAATCAAAATATTCAGCCAAACCATACTTTAAAATTTCCTGACATTTCCAGGTTTTCCAGAGCTAATTACCAACTTTTCAAGTCAATTATAAACATTACAATCACAACTTTAGGCAATGTTTTTAAGACACACATTCTGAAATTGTGTCACTCTATGAAGGTGTTAAAGGATTTCAGCCTAAAACGATGGGCCATTGAGTAGTTAAATTTTAGTAAGATCATAATGAAAGTTCATCTTACACCAATACGTTTTAAAAGTGTTGTGAAACACATTCTTTTCTAGTTTCTTCTTCCTATAACATAAATGATTTCTCATGCATGCACATAACCATAACTTAACTTTGACTAATGGCGTACAGTAGAGGGGTGAAGAGATGACCCGAAAATCACATATTGACTTTGAAAATTGAGATTATTATAATCAACAGGGACAACGATGTTAAAAGAGATTCAAAGTAGGTGTTATCTGGAAGAAAAATGTTATTTTGACTATTTTAAATGAAATTTTCATATTAGTTTAGTGTATATGAGAAAATTCCAGAAACATGATCAAATATATATGTATATATATAGTTGTGCCTGCAGTTCATCTTTGGGTTATCAGAAATTTACCCTAATTTAATTTTTTTAAATGTATTTAACATGCACTTTTTGAACCAACTGATTATATCAGCACACGAGAATTTCTATGACTGAACGCTAAAGGGCTTACCAACTTTACTGGAAAAGGTATTTTCACATACCTTCCAGGTTTATTTATATGCCATAATCAACATCGGACCGACGGCTGCACTTCACCCTTCTAAGGAAGTTGTGGTACAGATTTTTATCACTCAAGAAAAATCTGTCGACACCGTCTGGGTTTGAACCCACAAACATCGGGTTCTGAGGCGAGCACTTTACCCCAAGACCATCAATTCTTTTTATTAATGTGTACTTTCTGAACACAAATAATTACAACAATCAACCACTCTATTGTGAGAGTGACACCTTAGCTCATCTTACCATCGAAGCAGGCGCGTTCTTACATTACATTGATGTAAAGTGAACATAACAGTACGTTAAGAGCGTTCATCATAGCAGGCCCAACTCAGATCTCGGCTCGCCCGGGGTATGGAATTAAAGGGGGAAAAGAAAACACCTAGATATGCCAAAATTGTGTGCAGTGCATTCGTATTTGAACGATTACTCAAAATTTTCCATGGTGACGATGGGGGACAAAGCGACAAAGTTTCTTGTTAATAAATACAGTATGTCCCTTTTGTAACGGAATGAAGAATTGTGGACAGTGCTTATCTGTGAAACTATTCTAAAATTGTCAACAAAAAAAGGCCTTTTAAATACAGTTTCTATCCAAATATAATTTAATATTTCATCTATGTTCTTTATTAGGCACATCTATTAACTCTTCATCTCCACTATGATCCAAGTGCAATAGTGTTCTTGTAAAGTTATGTATTCTAGCCGACTCTACTACAAAGTTGATTGGCATGTCATGCACTCTCTTAAGGTGCGGCAGAAAGGAGCGCAAGTGTTTTTACAGTTTTTATAGAATTAAATTTTTTTGCCCAAAATAAATCAAATATTTCCCCAGTAGCAACATAGAATGTAATTTTCTGCACATGCTGAAGTCAACAGAAACTTGAATATAAGTCAAGGATGTCCTGGAATGCTGTCAAAAAAATTTTCTATTTATTTAAAAAGTTTTGACAAAATTCTAGGACACCCTTGACCTATATTCAAGATCTGTTGATAATAGTATGCGCAAAAAAACTAAGCTCTATGTTGCTACTGGAGAAATATTTGATTTATTTTGACCAAAAAAATTTTAATGCTATGTATCATCCTGACATAAGAGAGAAAACATGAGGTGGATTTTATGAGGTGCTACATAATTTAAAAAAACAATTGAAAAGTAATAAAGAAATAAGGAACCTTTTATATGAACATTTCACACAAACTATTGAACAATTCAAACTAAGCCATTTAAGATTTACAGCATTTTTACATGTAATATTAGAAGAATGCAATGTCACAGCACAACAGTATGAATACAGTGGACAAAATATTCAATCAAAAACTATTATAAAATGGACATTTTTGATGTGTGTTTTTTTTAAAAAAACATACTAATTTTCAAAAATACTTGTACATGTCCTACTGAAATGTTCCAAATCTATTTGATCATAATATATACAATATGAGATAATTATTGTTGTAGTTAAAAAAAAAGACACAAAAAACACGCAACAGTTTGGTTACTAAAATAATTTACAAATCTTTAGAAAAGTTAGAAATGTTACAGACATTTCCTGTGGCAATTTAATATGACTTTCTTTTTTTATATAGCACAGCTTTCTTTAGTCTTCTAAAAGCTCACTATTGTGTAGCCGCTCTATACTCTAAAACGATGCTAGTGTGTTACACACTACACTGTCATACATGTTAACAAACTTTCACAAAACCTTTCATGTAATTTATTTATATTCAAAACCAATTCTAGACAAGTTATAGAGGATTAGTTGAGTTTATAACAATGATCATTAGTAATGGCGTTAGAGGTTTTAAAATACTTTATAAACCCAGTAGAAGATTATAATGCGGCTGTGTTATCCAATTTTACCCCCAGTTTATCATTTAATGAGAAACACAATATTATTGGACATAGATTTATTGAAATGTTGCAAATTATTATCTATAAATAGTAAGAATTTTAGTTGTTTAGTATCAAAGTTACCTGAACAATGGACACATGAACTAAGGCATCCAGCTTATTTGGTCTGGTTTGCATACAAGGAAGTAAGAATGTAGAAAATGTACCCAAATTTGTGTGTAAAGATGAGAAAGAATTTTTCTTTTTTCCTCCATTTATTTGAGGTAATTTACGTGCACTTTCTGAACCAACTAATTATATCAAATCATGAAAATTTCTATGTGCGAGAATGAAATGGTCTACCAATTTTGCCAGGAAAGCTATATTCACATACCTTCTAGGTTATTTTTATATGCCACAATCAACATAGGAATGACGGGCTTACTTTTCCTCAGAAGGAAGTTGTGCTACATATTTTTATTGCTCATAAGAAATCTGTCAGCCCCGGCCGAGTTTGAACCCAAGGACATTGGGTCCTGAGGCGAGCACTTTACCCCAAAACTACCGAGGTCGACCTTTGGGAAACAGTCTATGAAAAAAAAAAACCATTCTCAGTACAACACCTGATCAAGATTCTAAAGTGGATCTAGCCGTTACAAACTAGACTAGATGAGTTTAACACCTTAGTATGCGTCGTCACCAATGTGGGCCATACAAAAATGTGTTACCTAATTAATTATAGCCATAGTTCTGTTAAGGGGTGTCTACCTTTTTTTTTATACTTCGCTTGATCTTTAGTTTGTCCGTGCACTAACTACACTACTAAAGAACGAGCAAGTGTGATTTCCCTAAATAAAACATACAAAATGTTATCTTGTCCAAGGAAATGTCATCAACTATGGATGTATGGATTCAAAACATATGTGACGTTACACAGTATATAGTTAAATTGAAACACATTTTGTTAAGAAAACCTTTCTCTCTCTAATTTTTATGGTAGTTTTGTGAGTTAGTAATAAGATTTATTTTTAACATATAATTATTTATAAATTACCAATGGGCCACAAAACATTGCAAATAGATTACAGGTTGGAATAATTTAATCCCGGATCTATTTATCAATAAAACATTGAAATAAGATGATAGGGCAAATTCATAATTTTTTGTTGTTACATAGAGTTTTGAAAAAAGTAGTGAATGTGTATGGTTTCCCACAAAATGAATATACAACTTGTTTGGAAGGTACTTTTACCATATTGGGATTTATTAGCATCTCAAAGTTCCTTAATATAGTGGATTCTAAACCAATCGTGGATTCAATAAACTTAAATTAACATTTACAATTATTAATTTAACAAATGCCGTTCTCAAATATTCGTTAAAAATATACATTGAGTAATGACACAGTGACAAGGGTCTTTGGTTCAATTTCCATGTTAAGTGTGAAAGCTAAATATGCATTTTAATAAGCAATGATGCCTATTAAATCTTCACTTGGTGTTCGTGACTATTTTACAATTTCCGAGGGGGAAGATTAACTAGAACTCTTCATCCTGGAGTTTAATCCTTTATTCTTATCCCTTCAAGCTTTGTAATGGGTCTTCGAGTATTACATACTGGTAAGCACATTTTTGGCTATTTTGAACCCCCCTCACCCACTTTGTAAGCAAAAATAGGCAAAAACTTGACCCCCTCCTTGCTTACCTTGATATTTAAGGATTGATTGTTATTTGTTTACAGAAATAACCACTAAATTTTATATAATTTATAAATTGCTGGTACATATTAACGTAGAACTGCAAACCAATGGCGACAAAAAATAACTAACAATAAATACTGTTGTAAACTGAGTTTAAATTTAATGTACTAAATAATAATTAAGAAAACAAAAAAATAATAGTGTACAAAAAAATAAAATAATTTACATTTAATTCAAGTTATAAAAAAATTTATGGTATTTATTAGTGAAAACATTAAAAAAAAAACTCTAAACGCCTTTTAAATTGATGAGCAAGGTCCTTGAATTCACATCTCAACATTTAATTATTATGTGTCCATTTGGGGTGGATCTCTCTCCGTCTTATGCATGCAGTGTTCTGATCGCCTCTCCCATCTTGTTAACAAAAATAAGCAAGGCTCGGACTCCCTTATGCTCCTAAGGTGCTTACATAATACTTACACACTCCCAATGAACAAGATGAAAATCTAAAGTCAGAACACCATAGAAAGAAGCTTTTAAAGTAAATGAATAAAAATCAACCTCAAAATTAAGACTGATGAAACTAACACTGTCTGTCATAAGTGATAGTTATATAAACCCATGAATTGAAATACTGACATTCGGACACATGAAACAAGTGTTTTGTAATTCCAGATATAAGGATCTTCCTACAGTCACCCACTATACACATACAAACCAATAGTGGTTTGTTATTCACATGTTAATGTAAGACATACATGTACACAGAATCAAAAATATATATTTCAAATAACATTGTTTTTACATTGAATTTGTACAATATATTATAAACAAGTCACAATATTGAGGATTAAACAAGACATTCATCAACTATCAAATAGGAATTATGTACATGGTCTGTCTAGTTATTGGAGCTTAAATTGTTGTGAACTTGGCTCAAATATTTTGGAGGTAGGGTTAAGGTAACTTAGTTTCTAATTTATCAGATAGGTAATTATCAAGTGCTTTGATGGATAAAAATATATTTCTTTAAAAAATTCAATTAGTTTTAGGTATAGTAAATTGGGGTGATTTACATTGTAAAATGTTTTGTTGATACACATATACATTATAATATATCAACTCTCGCCTGAATGCAGTGTGTATTAATATAAATTATTTTAATAGCAGAGTCACATGTTTACTGTATACATTTTTATTGAATTGCATCTGAAAAGAATAAACTCGGTCATATTTTATGTTAGACAATAGTTTTGCACATTTTTTTAGCACAAATAAAGTTAGATAAAAAGGTTTTTGAAGTTAAATTTATTTGATTAAAACATTCTATTAGCTTTACAGAGTATAATAACAATGGTTTTTTTTCCTTCCTGACAATTCTTACTTAAGATTTGTATAAAAGTAAAATATTTCTAAAACTTATATAGATTTCAATAAAAATGTTGTGTTTTAACTGAAAACCATCAAATTTTGCACACGATAAATCACTTAGTGAAATTTTCAGCTACACATGACTTAATTATCTCTTTTGCAAATATATTTAAGTGGTTTGTTAAGTCTGAAACTCAACTTTTACAATATGTAACTTCCTGTCATGTAAAAATAATGCACACAGTCTTTTTTTCTTCTTCTCCAATTAAGCGTTGAAATCAACAAACCTTCCCACAAATGTGTGAAATTTGTAACTAGCTACCAAAGTTATTATTATTATTTATGGTAGTTATGGGTTGAATTTGTTAAAACACTTGATTGAAGATTCATTTGGGAATCATTAAGAGCGTTCATCATAGCAGGCCCAAATCATCTCCTGGGGGTTGAAGGGGAAAGAAAAGACCAGAAATATGTGCATTGTATTCGTATTTGAATGATTTTTGGAAATTTTCCGCGGTGACGATGGGGGGCAAAGTTTCTTGTTAATAACTTCAATACGTCTCTATTATGTCATAATGAAGATTTGTGCAGTGCTTATCTGTGAAGCCATTCTAAAATGGTCAAAAAACGGCCTTTTCAATGCCGTTACTATCCCAATATTATTTAATAATTCAACAATATTCACTATTAGGAACTTCTATCAACTCTTTATCTCCATTAATGTTTAATCAGAAATGATCCAGGTGCAATAGGGTTGGTGTAAATTTACAATTCAGAGCCGAGCGTATCACAGAGTTGACGGGCATGTGATGCATGCGCATAAGAATGTTGGCTATTATGCTACTTAAAATGCTCTGCCATTATTTTCATTCTACAGTCAATTTTAAATTATCCAGAACTTTATATAGTGAAATACTTGAACCAATGACATATTTCCTATACACTAATTTCAAATCCCTCCATAACACATTTTGGGCCTATGTTCCTCTCAGTACCTAGTGTATTGAATTTTTTTTATTACATTTTATTTGAGAGACTACTTAACTAAAAACACAATTACTATAGGGAAAAGAATCAACATAATTTGTAATACAATAATTCATAAAATATAAATAGATTATACTGGCACAAAACATAACTTTCCAATCTTTATCCTCTGTGATCCACAGGTTTGTTTTATCTGTCCAGACTATACACTAATGATCATATTATATACTAAGAATGGGTGTAGTGTGATTGTGAAGCATTGGATGTCAGACACCTTGAAAAATGACATGGGAATCAAACCCAGGACATGCCAATGCTCTACCACGGAGCTATCCAGCCAGGATTCATCCAGAGGTCGAGGTCATTCTTCAATCATTATATAAGGCAGAGTCTGTAATGGACATGTGGAAATCGTGGGGAACTCAGAGCTATCATTGATACCACTTCCACGGGCGACTCAGGGGGTTGGCTTTGTGCTTCCATTGGTACAATCACAATTGTAAATGAAAGCAAACGCCTAAACAATAAATTGTACGGAACTAGCGAAGCTTAGAGGATCAAAATAATCTTTAGTTTATAAATATGGCTGTTAAGTCTTGAAATTATGACAAATCCTGGATACCTCAGTAGTAGAGTAAGGGTCCCAGGTTCAATTCTCATTTCCAAGAGTTATTTTTTTAAATTCACAAACATAATACTTGTTATAACTATATTCGTAACCTAAAGATCATTTTGCTCTTCTAAACTTTGCTGGTTCTGTACATTTAATTTTGCAAACTGTTTGCAAACTGGTAAAGTTGTGGCTTCTTATTTCACAGTGATGAATTTATGGCCAGCAAACTGGATTAAGCCAGTTTGTAAGTCAAGAACAAGTATAAACAATTGGTTAAGAAAGTGCTGATTAAATAACTCCAATAGGTATTGGGTAAACTTGCATTACGGAAAGAAACAAAGCTGTATAAATATTTTAAAAAATGGGAGATTAAAAAAATAGAATTCATAATTACTTAAAAAAAATGTTCGGCTATTTAAAAATAATTGATAGTATAACCAAGATAACTCTATAAACTTGTATGTTTAATTTAAAAATATTTTTTATACATGAACACCATCATTTTCGATGATATGGATGACTCGAATATATTGCTTAGTGAGCTTCCAATAACCCTTTTGAGCCACGACATCCCGCTCCATCCTCAACTTTACAACCTTTAAAACCTTACAAAATTAGTGATGGTGCAATTAGGGTCACTAATGAAAAATACCTTTTTTTTACATATTGGACAAAGCATTTATTAAAATAAATGTTATTTTTTTGAGCAGCATTTTCTTTCCTTTAACATTAATTGTACTCCTTTTCAGGTCTTGGGATCCAGTGAACCTATAGATAGATAACACTTACATAAAATGAGTGTGGAGTAGATGTTTTTAAAAATATACACTAATTTCCATCCTTAATATACACACACAACCTTTTCTTTCTATTAGGAATAAATGATATAACAGTGACTGTAAAGACATTTCATTTTTTTATGTCTAAAGAGAGCTCATTAATTACCTAGTGCCGACTGGAGGTGAGTTACAGCTAAATTTTCATATAAAAGATCTTTTAGAAAATACTTATTTTGCACATTCAAAAGTGATAAGATTGTATTTTATTAAGTGTTATTTTAAAAGTATTGATAATATATCAAAAGTAACAGCTTTAGATCACATGAGCCAACATATAAATATGTGAAAGTAGATTTAGTAAACTTTCTAGCTGTTAGATATGGCTCTTCCTATGAAAATTGAAATGTAACATGAAATGGTGTTTTGGGGGGAGGGGGGGTAAGGGGGCTTTAATTCAATGTGGTATATCATTCCTAATTATTTGATAAAAATGAGCATAGCCATTCTAAGAGTTGAACTAGTTTGATTTGTAATACTTATTTTTAGAAACAGTCAAATGATCTTGCAATGAGTCACACATATTCTGCAAATGGTGAAATTTAAATGTTACAAAGAAATATTAGTGCTGTAGTATAGTAAGTAGGTGTGAAGTAGCTAGTAAAGAAACAGGTTTAGAAGTGAACACTGAAAAGAATAGGTATATGATTACATAGAAAGCACAGATTGAGTACAATAATTTAGAGAATGCTGTGAACAACATATCATATGACATGGTTAATGAGTTTAAATATATAAGAATAAGTGTAATTAGCAATAACGATATTAGTGTGGCAATTAGGAAATGTATCGCTAGGAAATGCGTGCTATTACTGGGTCAATAAGTTGTTGAAATTTCACCTGTCGTCAAGGAATATAAAATTCAGAATATAAAAAACAATAATTATGGTTTTTGAAAACAAGGTGCTTAGGAAAATATTTTATCCAAAAAGGGATGAAACTACTAATGAGTGGAGGTGGTTACATAATGAGGAGTTACACACACTGTACTCATCACAAGACATTGTTAGGATATTCAAGTCTCGTAGATTACAATGAGCAAGACAAGTAGCGCAAATAGAAGAATTTAGAACAGTGTTCAGGTTAGCGACTGGCAAACCCTATGGAAAGAGACCAATGAGAAGGCCTGGATGCAGATGGGAAGATAACATTAGACTGGACGTGAAAAAAATATGATGTAATGAGGTGGGCTGGATAGAGCTAGCTCAAGATAGGGATAGGTGGCGTACTTTTGTTAAGTGCGGCAATGAACATTTGAGTAAGTAAGGTGTGTGAGTGAAATGTTTGAGAGTATCTGAAAGAGTTAGAAGGGGAATCGGAAATGTGATCAAAGTACATTAAGTAATTAATTTATGCTCCCTGAGCACATAAATATAGTTTAGTAAAAAGTAGACTTTCAATTAACCAGGCTAATCAAAGGGAGGAGTTTGGACGAATATTCAAAAAACATAGATGAGCCCATTTATTAATAAATTTTACCTCCACTCACATGCCAAAATAACACTTCTTAATAAAACAAGTTTATTTAGACAAATAGTTCATGATGTTTAATCAGACTGCAAGGTCAAAAGTTACCTTGCAAAACTTTACAATTTGCTCTGAAGCCATGTTAGTATGTACGGTAACCAATTCTGGATGGATAATCCACAAAACAGATCACCCTTACATGAATAATCAAGATTATACAATACTCAGAAGTTTGTATTTTTTACTTAAAAAGCTAACTGGACGTGGTTAGTGACCATCGGACTTGACTCAATACAATTATTACAATCGTCATCATATTGCTATCTTCAGTCATCTATTTACAATTGTCTACAAAACTTTGGTTTTGCCGCAACTTTTTCCTTCTTTCAAATATATGTACAAAGTGTAAACAACTTATTCCTTTATCCTCAATATTCAGTCATTTTAAATTCTTATATACATTCAATTTAAAAAACTTGTACATTATTTTCAATGGTATAATCGAATTTTCAATTAGTTCAGGGTGGTCACACAATCTCAGAAAGAGAATTCCCTGACTTTTCATCAAAACAAATCAATATTGAAATTTAAGATATATTAATCAAATTGATACTGGATTCAAACAAAGGTAAAATTGCACCAATCAGCGGTATATTTTTTTTATTATTATTATTATTTTACTCTCTCCTGATGAAGGGGAGTGATGTAGCCAAAAAATTTAACAATTTTGTTGTTTTTAATGATGAACTTTAAGGCTTTCAATTTCTGGTAAGTGTGTAGGCCTTGCCCCTCTATAATTTTTTAAATGTTCAGTAAATTACTTAATTTGTTATAAATAACTATTTTTGAAATACACTAAAACATAAATATACATCCGAGTTTGATAAAAACAGCATTCAAATACAATGCAATGCAGACATTATTTTTTTTATCTTCTGTAAAGAGACAAATATACCATTTCCCTGATTTATTACACATTTATTTTGACATTCCCCTAAATTTACTGACTGTGACCAGCCTGTGATTTAAAGTAAATTTACAATTCAATACCCAATTCTAATTTAAATGACACGAAACATTTTTTTAAATGAGTTGGTATCTATCTTCTTAATCATAGTGTTAGGGATTAACAATCATTTACTTTTTATTAAAAGTGTGTTATTTTTAATAGCAAAAATTAAGGTTATCTATAATATTAAAACAAAATTATCTCAAGTTTTAAAATCTGTTTGAAATTGGTATGATTTTCAAATCAATTGTATCAAGATTTTTAAAAGAATTACACAAATATCTTCCAGTATTATCTCTGGTTTAATGCCTTGTTAAATTATTGAGCCCCATGCCTCAATTACTTAACTGTAAAAAATTAGTAGTTTCTTTAATAAAAAGCTGCCAAAATGATCTTGTCAAATTGGGCCAATAGAGATTTTCGGCTTCCTAGAATCATTTCTTTTTCGTTCCAAATCATCTATAGAAATGTTCAAATCTTTAGCCTCAATTTTACACAAACTCAAAATATCTTTGTAATGTCTAGTGAGTTATTTAGATACTTGACTCAAGATGTATGAACATAGTTTAGTTTTGAAAATGTGATTTCAAGATCCAAATTCAATGTAGTTCCTTGAAATCCACCTCCTTGGTTCTTCTGTTTACTTTTGATAGACACTAGAAACCAGGATGGATCTTGAAAGGTGCATTGACAGTGATATTTCAAATGTGACTTCCACTGTGGATTGATGAACTCAGTTGGAATGGATTACTCAGATCTGGGACGTCGAGAATTTGAGCTTTAATTAATTAATTGAATTATATTTCCCAGGTAAATACTTGAGCGGTTTCTTAAAATTTACTCCCGGTTTGCTATTAGGATGGATTTCAACATTTGAAAGGGGGTGGAGGGGAGTAAATAACATTAGTGAAACTGCCTGACTGCACAAAATTACACATGAAATGGGTCTTAATTTCTGTTTACCTTTGTACAAAATGTAGAAAAAACTAAATCATCAACAACCCATGTTTTTAAAATATTTCATCATAAATAATAGTATTTAATTTACAAAGTATTGAGCTAGGCAGTAAAATTTAAAAGTTTAATGATCATATTTGATTATTTTTTTATATTAGTATAATAGTCAAAGATTGAATAAAATTGTTTGTTGGACAAATAGTATGTGTGTGATTTTGAACCATGAGACTAGAGTTCGATTACAACCTCCTGTAATAAGGTTGTTTTATTACAATCGCTAGTTCCTCACAATTAGTTTAGGTTGTTAATAATATTTGGTTGGACCTATTATATTTTGATTGCGATGCTTTAATCAAGGTTACCACCATTTTATTAATACAAAATTCTCTTCTTTTTCAGGTTTGCCATGAGGAATTCTAATTTTTACAGACACTATAAAGTTGTTTAGAGTAGGTATCGGAAATCGGTCAATCTCGCGGAAGTTCCCAGTCGAGTGTGTAAGAAACCTACAGTTTTGCTAAAAGTTGATCTTTGAGTTTTTTAATCTCACAAATATGTCAAGTACTTTAAAATAATAATTGAGTGTGACCAAAATATATTTTATCAGACATTATTGGTAGTCATAATCATCAACTGTTTACAGCCCGTGGCCGGGCCAGTTTAGTAAAATGCCTCTGTCTTCCTCCTTTAATTTCTTCCATTCTTCTCCTCTCACTTGAACACTTTCTGTTATCTGCTCCTCCCATCTCTTTTTTGCCTCCCTTGAGGTCTTTTTCCTACATACTTCGTGTCCAAAATTTTCATAATAATTGGCAATGTTATAAGAAAATGAAATAAAAAAATATGTTTTATATGTTCTATATTTTTTTCTATAAGGTTAGAAACATTTGTGTTCGAGGAAGGTGGGTTTTAAGAAATAAATATAAGTATATATACATAAAAAAAAAGCAAAAGTAGAGTGGAAAGACCATATGGGTGGTTGTAGAACGTTTGTAAATCAAACCGAGCCCAAAAATTTCCAGCCCTAGTATAAAGGAATAAAATTTATTTTTTATAAACTAGATCTAGTGTTGAAATCATGTCCCAAGTCTTTATAATAGGATAATTTGATGGGGAAATGCGATCATTACCGAATGGTTCATTGAAGATAGGATGGAAAGGAAGGCTAAAATGTGTGTTCAAATCAACGTTATCTTTTTCTTCTATTAAAAGGCCAACTACAGTAGCCTCATGGCTTCTTTGGTGCTGACTGACAGCTCACAGCTGACTTCTGACAGTCAACATTTAGGTATACACCCAAATTTTGACCGTCAGAAGTGACAGCTGCTAAACACATGTTTTTGCAGATCATATGGTTCGGCGTAAGGATACATAATTTGGTCTGGTAGCTTTTCAAAGCTGTCATTCAACACCAAAGAAGCTATGGGGCTACTGTACTTAAATTTTGCAGTTAAATTCTCAGATTTGTAAGCACTAAAGTATTTTCTTTATTTATTTTTTCCATGAAACAGCCTGTATTTTCCCAAATCTCCAGATTTTCTGGGAGCTTTGAAATCCTACTTAATGCTATTATTGGTTATCTGCAATTTAATCTAATAAATTATGAGCAGATTAATTTAAATGAATGTAACTGTATCTACACACAAAGGTGAGAAATCACATTTGGGAAAAACACCCCAATTACACCTCACCAGGGATCAACTCTCTGGTCTTCCGGCTGAGAGTCAAATATACTAATACCCACTTAACATTTTATTCAGCTCTCGTAGCGACCTCATAAATATATTATGTAATAGGACACAATGCAAGAGGAGCAAACATTAGTTAATTGTAAAGTGAAGTTCGAAATAACGAGAATTCACTGCATAATCTTATCACTGATTGATAGTAACACCTTTAATTAAATTAGAATATTATTATTATTTGCAATCAACTTGAGATAAATGATTGATAAACTCAGGTAGCCAAGCATAAGTTGCAAAAGATTTTTTTTTACCTTAAACATTAATTAATAATATAAACACAAAGTGTTGTTGAGCAATTAAATCTGTGGAGTAAGGATAGGGGAGTTAATGTGAGGAAATATTACCTCAATAGCGTGGGGGGAAAGGGGGGGG
>CABFOW010000910.1:90828-148166 GCA_902141385.1 Timema californicum
GTTTTCCACTCTCCCTCTATACAAACATGGATACACTTCTTCTAAATATAACCTTCATAGCCACTAAAGCCATTAGCGTAATTAGAACATAAACATATAAGCCAAATGAGTAGTAAGACGCAGTGCTAAAAATTTAAAATAAATTAAGTGATCTTTTTTTATCACTGGGTGTCTTACTACTTCTTCAGGTTATATACAGGTAATAATTATACTAATGAGTTAGATATGAGGAAGGATGTATTTAGATGAGATGAGGTGTACCCACATTTGTGTGGGAGGAGAGTGTAAAACCATTATTAAAAAAACCATCCTACCTTAGGACACCTGACCAGGATTCGAACCCTGATCTCACTGTCATCGGCAGTCCAGTTTATTGCGAGAGTGATTATTATAATAATTATAATATATTATGATGATTATTATTATTATTAAGTAATGGTAGGGTGATTGTGAGATGAAATGGAGGACCTACAGTTTAACGTGGGATCTGAACCATGGTGGAGGCCTGGCATTCTACACATTCCCAAGTTGTGATTAATACATGTCTTGTCAGAGGTGAAGGAAGGGTTTGGTAATCAGATAAATCTGTGTCGAGACCGAGGATTGAACCCCGGACCCCCGGCACAATTTGGAGTTTACTATGAGCAGTTCCAGGCGTTTTTAAATCTAAATGTTTGGCATCGACAAACAAAATCATTCATAACAGTTTGAGAGTAATAAGAAAAAGTTTATTTACAAAGTTATTTACAGCTTTATTCATCTAGTAAAAAAACCTCTTATCCATCTACTTTGACACAATATATTTACATTATAGTTTGGTAGACTGCTATTGGCAAATATCTAAAAAAAAAAATAGTATCACATCTTACTACCTGTTTGGTTTATACACATATGTACAAATTACACTAATGGTTTAGGAATTAAGAAGGCTTAATTGAGAAGAAGTCCACCCGCATTAACATGGAAGAATAGTAAAAAACCATTTAGGAAGAACCACCTTCAGTGCACCCAGTCTCCCTGATTTGGCAGTCTAGTCCAACACGGGAGTAGCTCGTTAAAGGTGGCCACCTAAGTGGATAAGTATCAATTTAAATCATATTTTTTTAAATGATACCTGAACAAGAAATTTAAACCCATGATGTTTGGCTTGGTTCGGTGGTAGAACAGTAAGTGCTCTAAGTCAAAAGTCTCAGTTTTGATTCTCGTATCATTAGTTTACATATATTCAAATGATTTTCAGCTTTTGAGTTTAGTTCAAATGTACATCTATCAACTTGAAGAGTTGTGCGGCAAAAAGCACAAGTATCTTGCTTCACAAATTTTGTTTTGCCACGTTGTGGCCGCAGAACCTCTGAGTTCGGCCTGTTGAAAGTTTATTTTAGCCACTGCGTCTCACTACCCCTTCACGTTTGTACTGATTACATGAATGGGTTAGGGATGAGCAAGGTTTACTTTTGAGAAAGTGTACCTTAAAACATATGCACATGTACATAAAGTTATAAAGTGGAAATCATTTAGGAAAAGTCACTCTCAGTACATTCAACCGGGATTCGAACACCAATATCCCTGTCAATAGTCCAGTATATCGAGAGAGTCATGGCTTAGACCATTCAACCACCAAGCAGGTTTGTGAAACCTAAAGCCAGAACTGATCTCTTTTTAATTTCTTGACATTCTTCAAAATTTTCAGACGGACTTGGGCCAATGGGTTGAAAGTTTTCTGTCTGCCCGTAAAGGAATTTCAACTATGCTAACTTTATATTCAAAATAAAAAGGATATGTAATGTGATCTTGTTCTAAAGTAGTATAGACTTTTAAATCACAATTTTAGTGGCATATTATTTGTATTATTTTGGGGTATTTAAAATGCCATTTAATTTTAGAACAAACACAACATCCATCCCCTTGACCGTTAATTCATCATTATTAAATGGGAATCCCCAATTTAAACAAAGATAAACTTTTCAGCCATACCAGAACCCCTTTCTCAATAGGTAGACACACTACCAACTTAACTAGTGTTGGGCACGGTGGGGTGCTATCTTAATGTGAATTATTAACTTACCTCTTCAACCTCCTTAAGCCAGCGATCAATGCCGTCAAACGACCATTTGTTTGTGATGTCGTAAACAAGTAAAATTCCCTGAGCACCACGAGAGTATGACCTTATTATAGTACAGAATCGACCTTGGCCCGACGTGTCCCATAGCTGCAGTTTCACACGTTTCCCGTCTAAAAGTATTGTTGTCGTTTTGTAAGCTGGAAAAGAAATACAAAATCACAGGATTTATTTAAATAGGCCTATAGGGCCTGGCACTTTAAAAATTTAATAAAATCAACATAGATCATTTTAAAATTTTCTTTATTTTAGGACTGCACTCAATTAATCCGGTTCAAAACTTTCGCATGAGATCTTAAATTACTGTGGAGTTGTTTAACTAACACAAGAACCTAAAAAAAATGTTTTTCATACTTATTTATTATACAGCGAAAAGGTTTATTTATTAGGCTATTTGAGATATTTAATGTGCACTTTCAAACCCCTTTTATTTAATCAGCAGATGAATTATAAGCAAATTTTTTTTCTCCACATTTTACTATTTGTTCATGTATTACACATTATATTATGATAATTACTCTAATAGGGTAGGTATGAGAAAGGGGGCATTTTAGACGTAGGCTAATCTACCAGCATTTGTGTGGAGGGAGAGTCGAAAACACCACGCTCAGTACACTCGACCGGGATCGAACCCTGTCAGTGTTAGGACAAAACAAAAATTTGTTAATATATATGTACACTATCTACATTTCTCTCATGATTTTTGTTTAAATTGTACAATTATTAATTTAAAAAAAAATAGCTTATGAATCTTTGTGTTATTTGATTCGCAGTCTTCTTAGTACCCATGTAATAATAATAAGATAAGGGAGTCTAGAGATGAGTACAATATCTTGTAACAAAACAGAAAATAATGTTCTCTCTCTCACTCCCTCTTTCTATATATTATATATCTTGAGGGAATAGTATGTAGTATGTATGTGTGTGTGTATGTGTAGTAACTTACTACTATTTCCTCAAGGATCCTTGCAATACCACCTTGACAAACATACACATGCCACACACTTTTGTTAGAAGATTGGTGACCTGGCGGTCTAGGGGTAAGGTGTCGGACTTCTGTACTGGCGGCAGGGGTTCAATTCCAGGTCCCGGCACAGATTTATCTGATTACCAAACCCTTCCTTCACCTCTGACAAGACATCTTGTGAATGTGGGAATGCCAGGCCTCCACCGTGGTTTGGATTCCACGTTAAACTGTAGGTCCTCCATTTCATCTCACAATCACCCTACCATTACACATTAGCGTTAAGTGTGTATAACCCGAACGGGTAGTAAGACGCGGTGCTAATAATAATGTTAGAAGATTGCATCAGGCTACTAGAACAGTAAAAGATCCTTGTGAATGCAAACAAGCTTAAAAACTATGTTTGCCTAAAAATCTCTTATCCCTCATTAAGGTGAATAAGTGTTAAACTAGAACATAGGACTCATATAATTTTAATTGATAAATTTTATTAATTAATCTTTACACCCCCTTCACTGGCCACATGGTCTAGCGTGCTACTCTCGCACTAGACTAGACTGCCAATGATGAGGAGATAGAGGTTCGAGTCTCGATCAAGTGTAGGTCTACTGAGGGTGGTTTTTCCAAAATAGTTTTTCATTCTCCTTCTCTTCATGCAAATGGAATACAATTCATCCTAAATATTAATCTTCCTAATCCTTAAAACCATTAGAGTAATCGGTAGTGTAAATAGGCCTAATTGTAGTGACCTATAGCCTGACCCAAACAGAGAGTAAGACGGGATGCGAAACAAAATAAAAATTAATCCTTATAACTTGTCATTCCATGTTATGACTTATAACATAAATTGTAACTGCGGTGATGTTTGTGTATCGTACTTAAGAAAGAGTGCACACAATGTAGATTGCTAGGCTCTAGTGGAGAGATAAAACAGTTTCTAGTCAACTACTGCACCAAGCCTGTGTGAGGACATGAGCCAATGACTTAGGGGGGATGCATCTACATCCTTGTTGACAATAGGACATTTCTACACCTATTCACGTCCTTACGAATGCATATTACATAAGTGGGTGACATGGTAATGCTACATAAACAGAGAATTCAACGAGTATATTTAGCAAAGATAGTTGAAAATGGGTTGAGAGAATAATACCTGAACTGTAAAACCTCATGGGTCAACTCTTTATAATTTCCTGTGAAACCTAAAACTTCAAATGGAATGTCCTTGGGAAAAAAAAGGGATGTTATAATATTTTCTGGCTTGAGAAGCCAAATAAGCTGTGCAATCTAAAACTAGAATACCCTATTTACAAACTATTTGTACATTAATAAGATTATAAACGAACAGCTTATATGGATTATATAAGGGTGTTTACAAATACACAAGAAAAGTATTTTATTTATAAGAATCCTATC
Source organism: Timema californicum (assembly GCA_902141385.1). Classification (NCBI taxonomy): domain Eukaryota; kingdom Metazoa; phylum Arthropoda; class Insecta; order Phasmatodea; family Timematidae; genus Timema; species Timema californicum. The sequence goes on from CABFOW010000910.1 coordinate 95,328, forward strand.
TTACCACTCCCACTGCAAAACGGCGATTCTGAAGATCCATCTTCTAATCCACTTAAAATTTCTTGTTTCCCAACGTCACTATCACCAACCAATAGGAATTTTAGTAAATAATCATACTGTTTTATCTGGGCAGTTGGTCTTGGCTCCAAAGCCATAACACAATCTTCTATTTCTTTTGCGCATAATAATTGGTTTCATTAATTTTTCAATTACAAACAGAATAGAAGAATGACATTAGAATTTTTCTAGCTGCTCTCAGAATATAATATCATGTTTAACAAAGATGTAGAAGATACTTATTTAAATCTGTTTCACAACTTAATTACACTGGTTCAATGGGTTCAATAAAAACAAGTCAACTAGCCTAATCTACTTTCACGTAGATGGCACCAGCTGTTGAATAAATAATCCGGAACTCCAAACGTCTTTCCCATAGAAAATAGTACGCAAGGTCGAAATTGGAGTCTCGAGCTATAGGAAGGTCTATCAAAGTCCACCGCGCAGGACGATGCTTGCAGAAGGAGGGACCTAGATCATCTACAAATGTATTATTATGGTGCAACTCTAGCAAGAAAATGGACTGTGTCTCATGCGCAGGGAATTTACCTAAGAATATACTATATTAACTTTTTTTTTTTCAATGGCACTGAAGACAATTTCTTCAATAAGCCAGGGACTTCCGATTTTATTTATTTATTTATTCAGAAGTTGTTTACAAAAAGAGCCAAGATCGGCTCGTATGCATATAAACATCCTAATGTAGGCGTGGTTTATTCAGTAACTAGCTACATACATTTAGGAAAGTGAGGTCTATTACAGGGTATAAATTATTTGTCCTCATCCGGCCACATTATTTTAGATGCATTCAGCCCAATAATAGTAAAACTGCAATTAAACATAAAAGCGTACATCCACAACAACAAAACCTTCACAAAATATAGAAAAAAAAAGTACAGGATACATACACATGCTGCTCCCATTATAATATCAGTTTCTACAAAATTACAAATAACGTTTCACCCACATATCACCTGGCCAACATTATTTTCCAGAATGTATCTTTTAACTTCTTTTTTAAAAAGATTAAGTTTTTTCATCTTTATTTCTTGTGGTATTATATTGAAAAATTTTAGTCCCTTAATCTTTATTGAGTAGAGTCCAAAAGTAGTGGTGTTTACTCTTTTCTGGAAATAATTATTTCTACTTCTTGTAGAGTAATTCCCCTTTTTGTGTTCCCCAATTTTTAGGTTACTAATAGTTAGGCTGTTTTCAAGTTTATATACCAGTACAACCGTATCCAAAAAAATAGCTTCAGTTAATTTCAAAATACCCAACCTTTTAAGCATAATGTCGCCTTCTTCACCTTTGGGCAGCTGAAAAATATTCTTTAGTGCTGTGTTTTGTAGTCTTATTAGTGGTATTAAATTACTTTTAAAAGTATTACCCCAGATTACATTTAAGTAGGACAAGTGCGAGTTAACCAGAGCAAAGTAGATGGGCTTTAACACGTTTGGAGTGAATTTATAGGAGAGTTTTTTGAGCACCCCAACTGGACCCCTAATTTTTTTTGTGACATGGTTTATATGTGAGCTCCAGGATAGTGAGCTGTCAATGGTCAGACCGAGATATTTTGCTTTCCTTACTTGTTTCAGAACGTTATTCCCAAAGCTTATCTGGTAATTATCTATACTCTTTCTATCTTTGTTTCCCGGTCTAGTAAAAATAATATAGTTAGACTTTTCAAGATTTAGCGACAGTTTATTGACTCTTAACCAATGGTATAACAGTTTCAGGTCTGTTTGAATATCCTCTGCTATAGTTTTAAAATTTGGTCCAATATAAAATAAACTTGTATCATCTGCATATAGTTGTAAATGGCCTTGAAAATTTACCTGGAAAATGTCGTTAACATAAATAAGAAAAAGTAAAGGTCCAATTACCGAACCTTGAGGGACCCCACACGTGACACCACGTACAGTGCTTTCGTGATTGTTTATGTAAGTGTATTGATTTCTGTTAGTAATATAGCTCTTAAACCACTCAAGAGCTACTCCTCTTATTCCTATTTTTGACAGCTTATATAATAGAATTTCATGGTTGACAGTGTCAAATGCCTTTTTTAAATCAATAAATAAAGCTCCAGATAGCTTAGTATTGTCATCCAATGTATTTTGTATTTTGTCAATCAATTCAAAAGCCGCCACTAGTGTATCAGATTTCCCCCTAAATCCATATTGGGGATGTTTGAAAAAATTTATTTTGTCTAAAAACTTAAGTAGTCTAACTTTCATTATTTTTTCTAATATCTTTGATATGGAGGATATAAGTGAGATAGGCCTGTAGTTTGATGGATCACATTTCGAAGTGCCGCCCTTATATACGGGAATAATTTTTGATATTTTCAGCTGTTCCGGAAATTGTCCTTTTGTTATAGATTTATTAAATAGAACAGATATATACTCTGCAAAAAAAATTGAGCAATGTTTTAATAGTTTATTAGAACATTTATCAAAAGGTAGACTTTTTGAGTTACTAAGATCTCTTATCATATTTTTTACTTCCATTACATCTGTTGGGAAAATTGCAAATGAGCCGTCTATAGTGGTAGTGTAATATGTCCACTTATCATCAGGATATACAGGAATATTCATTGCAAGATTGTGTCCTACATTTATAAAAAAAAGATTTAAAATATCTGCCATTTCAGGAGTTGTATTATATTCCTTGTTCATAAATTTCAATTTTGATATTTTATTATTAACCTTACAGTTTTTATTAAGAGACTTATTTATCTCCTGCCACAATTGTTTAGGATTATTACTACTGCTTATAAACCTTCTTGTAAAATAATTTTTCATCAACCTTCTCTTAAGTGTTGTTACATTATTCCTAGCTAAAATATAATCACTCTTATACTACTCATTGAAAGAAAACTGAGATTAACGGGTGGAGGGCTCGTTGTTCTGACCACATGCCACCTTCTATCCTCAAATGTTGGCACTATCATTGCTAACGGTGGTGGCTTCTCGGTCAATACAGTTAACTCGTGGGCATATTCACACCTTGTAGTTTAAAAAAAATTGTTTTCATGAAAGCACTATACGTGATCTAATTTATTTTGGTTTAAAAATAATAATTTAGTAATCTAGAAGAAAGCTAAATCTATGGGATTCAGAAATAAATATAAGGCACATTTATAGATATTAGGATGAATTATTAACATATTTAAAGTAAAAATGTATAATGTTTGATTTTAAAAGATATAACTTATTTTATAATAAATCAAGCTATTGTGTTTGTTGTATATATCTATTTGTCAGCCTACAGTTTCATTTATTTGGATTTTTCAAATATGACTTTTATACATTTTAATTAAACAAAAACCTCAGACATATCGTTATAAGTCATCAAATATACACGAGTGGATTTTGTCACACTATGGTGTTATTGGCTCTGGCTAGATTTAAGTATTTTCTGATTTTCCGTTTGCTATAGCTTCATCAGTTGCGCATGCGCAAACTATATTGTAGAGATGTTCGATTCATGGGCTTTGAATCGATTCTCTGGATCGATCTAGATCAAGAAACGTAGTATTGATTATGGCAAAAAAAATCGAGTGCATTGAATCGATCTTACAAATATCGATCTAACAATTCATGTAAATAAAGTTTGCTCTACACTAACCAAAAGAGGCGCACCTAGAAATTTACACCGAGGGGAGGAGTGGAGGCAGCAAAAATGTATTGAGGGGAGGAGTGTGGGAGGCGTCAAAATTGTATCGAGGGGAGGGGAGAAGTGTCAAAATGTATCGAGGGGAGGGAGAAGTGTCAAAATGTACCGAGGGTGGGGGTGGCGTCAAAATGTATTGAGTGGAGGAGCGGGGAAGTGTCAAAATGTACCGAGGGTGGGGGTGGCGTCAAAATGTATTGAGTGGAGGGGCGGGGAAGTGTCAAAATGTACTGAGGGTGGGAGGTGGCGTCAAAATGTATTAGGAGGAGGGGGCAGCAAAAATGTATGACTTATTAAATGCCTCTGGAAGATATTTAAACTATTTTTGTGGTAACCACAAAGGGCAGTGATTTAAATAATGTGTGTGGCCTTACATACAATGTACACTTTGTTCCTGTTCTGTTTTCCAATTTTTAAATTTAGATGCACTTGTGTGTGGTGGTAGGCCTACTATAATTATTTTTCACATTGAGGAGCACTTTAAATGTTTTACTTGAAGAGAAGAATCAATGCTGGTAGAAAACCATATTTATATGAGGGGAAGAAGGCAGTTAGTAAAATTATGTATTTTTTAAAGGTTTTTGCCCTCCAAATCAAAAGGGAGATTGGGGATTCAGGAGCTTCCAGAAGATTCTTAAGAAAATCAGGCTATATATTGGAGACAAACCAGAACCTTAACCTCTAGACCCCAGAGAGGGACGCACTTATTTTCTTTCCTCGGTAGCAGCGAATTAATCTTTCAGAAACTGTGAAATCAGTACACCTTATTTGTTTGAATTAATTGTTCGAGAACTAGTGATTGTACTAAAACTAAACACACTTGTTGGCATCCGTCTTGAGGAAACCTCACAACTTTTTGTTGGAGGGTGTGTCTCAAAACTTGGGAATCACTAGCTTGGTGGAAGTGTAGATTGTAGGTGTAAGCATTCTATAACTACTAAAACTCTATGGGGAAAATGAGGTTTTTACGAAATACTTTCAAACTATTGACTTTTTGGCCAACACCTCACCATAAATACATCACAGAATAAAAACGTGATGTGATCATTTACAGAACCTAGACGTGAAAAGTGCAGATCAGTGGATTATTCTCTTCACTTTACTAAATAAAGACAAATAATAACTAATTAGTAGCCCAAGATTGCAAGACTTGGTTTCGAAATTTTCCTAGTACTAATAGTCAACAAAACATTTCCTAAGGCCTACAACAAAATTAAATTTTCCTTAATTGATTTGAAATTTTGATTTGTTTCGATCTTTTAGAAATCGCTAGAAAAATAATCTATACGTGAATCAGATCAACACCTTTGAATCGATTCAAAAAATCGATTAATCGAGGGGAAAGAATCGATTTTCTAAAAGATCGAACATTCCTAATATTGAGCATCCTTAGCCTGTAGTACAGTCTGGGTCCCGTACAATAGGTAAATCAAAATGGAAGCCGCGACAAAATCAGGTGGAGGAATCCTATCTGATATTGTCGAAAAAGTAGCATTTGCCAATTATGTAAGTTTTTTCGAATGCATTTAATTATCCACACAGAAATAATGTAACTATGCACATACATTCCTTGTTTATCCAGGATATGGTAAACATTCTTATTCGACATAATGATTCTAAAAGTAGACCACACTGTTTCAGTAGTTGTCTAACCTGTAAACTATATTGTGTCTGCGTGGGAACTTAAGTGTTTTCCTAGAAAATTGCGGCAATTTAAAAACACCCTTGATTTAACAGCTTGGGCCCTGAAGAATATTGTGCAAAGTTAATCAAAATATTTGATAAATATTGTGAAGTTCAAGGAAAATAAACAACATATGTAGGCATTTAAATTTAAAAATAGTTTAAATAATGTTGTATACTCTGTTTAATTGCAGTCTGAATGAACCACGCCTACATTAGGATGTGTATATGCATACGAGCCGATATTAGCTCTTTTTTGTAAACTTGTGAATAAATAAAACAAAAATGAGCAAAACTATTAATTTTTTGGGAATATTTATCACTAATCCCCCCCCCCCGTCCTGTATTCAGCAACAATAATTTTTGTATTGTCTCATATTTATCTTTATATATCCTATAATTGAGTCCTTATAGCAAAGTCATGGAAGTGTTTACCACACATTGAAACTTCATTTGAAGGAAATTATGAGGGAAACCTCCAGGGTGTGAACATTTTGACTAAACCTTATATATCAAAGAATGGATAGTTAGTGATAAGCGATTTGAAAATATCGTGTTTTATATTGTGGGAATGGTAGCAGAAAAATGGTAAGAAAGTGATGAAGTTCTGGATACAGCACAGCTTTAAAAGGCAAATATCATTCGCATTGAAGGGTGCTGACACGCTGAAAGCTGTGTAGAACAACAGCAGGCGACCACATCCACAGCCAATCTTCTATGGAAATTATTTCAAGTGCAGAAACAAAAGAGCCTTGATAATTTCTTTCAAAATTTAGTAACTTATTTTAGTCCGTCAATACAAGTATGTTTTGCCACCCATTTTCTGTATCCCTTATCTGCTCTCCGTGATATTACACATAGTCCAAGTTTCTGGTAATGCGAGCTATTCCGGCTCTTATCTAACCTGAAATATTGAGGCATTACTGTATTTAGACTGGCAACAACACCTGAAGACCCTGCAGCCACTTTAGATTAATGTTATATATTTAGGTTGTTAGTTTTGATTATTACTTTTGTTATTATTATTGTTAGGTTAAGTTAGTATTAGGTGGTGGTTTTTAGTAGTAAGTAGACGGAGCGAAATTCCTGATAGGGCGCCTCCCCAAGTGGTGGATAGGGGGATGCTTGCCCTCGATGCCTCGATGGGGCTTCCGTCGATCTGGGGACTATAAGATCCAGAGGGCAGTGTAACAGCCAACGGGGCAGGGTGCCGGGGGCATAAAATACCTGGGGCGGACCATCTAGTAGGATAGAAAATTATAAAGTAGGAATTTAGGACAACTAGTTTAAGTGTTACTTTCTATACTCAAATATTGTAAAATTAGACAAATAAATTGAGTAAACAAAACATTGTAAGTAGAAATAGGTCCTGAGTTACATACTAACTATCAGGACAGGTATGTAAGGATAAATAAATAAATGTATTTAGACAACAACAAAATCGGAGATTCAAGTTTCTGATATGTACATTTTTTAAGATGCAATGCTTGATAGTCATGTTTTAAGGATATAAAAGTTAGGAATTTAGTAAAAACAATTATTAGCTAGAACTGTGTAGTTGAGCCTAACTATCTGTCTTTTATTATGAAATACACAAAATTAAAAACTAACAATGTGGTTAAATACATAGCAAGCGTCCACAAATACCAACAGTCAATAATTAAGTGATACAATAAATAATACATGTTTTAAATATCTTTCCAGCTTCCTCTTTTAACTCGAGCAACAGCAGAGGATTATGATGCGACCCCTGGATACATGCTTGAAGAAATCAAATGTAGGCTTATATATTTCTATATAACTTGTAATTTCAACAACAAAATAGTATCATTGGTGAATAGTGTCTAGTATTGTTTTCCATACAAGGATTTAACATTGTTGAATATAACCATACATATTCATCTCATTTATTTGAAGTATTTAAGGTTCACTTTCTGAACTGACTGATTATATCAGCACACAACTTACAGACTAACCTAAAACTAGACACAATACCCATCCCCCATCCGTTAATTCATCAATGTGAAAAGGAAAACCCATATTACACTAAATATTATGAATTTTTTCGACCATGCCAGGATTCAAACCTGGGATCCCTAAGCCCAGAAGACAAGCACATTACTGACTGAGCTAAGGTGTCAGACTTACGCCCATAAAACATATTGATAAACCGCTTGAAATAATACAATTAAAATGAATCTTCAGGTTCTATCTATAAATAAAAATAACCAATATTTATATATATTATACTAATTTTTGTTTGTGGCCAACTATATTTCTGAGTTATTTTAATAATTATTGAATTATGTTTAAATAATGCTCAGATTAAAATGTAAAAACTATACACCTGGTTCAATTAGGATAATAATGTGCTCTCAACTAATTTGATTAATATGTAGTGATAATTTTTCATAAACATTTTTTTCAGCCATCACCTTTCACTCAAATCTTCATAGCCAAAAGTTGTCAGAATACTTCAACAGAAGATTGGAAAAACCGTCAGCTTGTGTGAAAATGAAGGTTTGTGTCTGTTGATGTTCTATTGTTTTATACTTGAAAAAGTTATTTTCACATTTCAAGCTACTATACACTTAGAAGAAGAAAAAAAGCACAGAGAAAATATATTTGTAATTTATTTAGACCTACTAACAACTAACAATATTCAAAAGTTGATGCCTTTAAATTAGGAGTTGGGTCGAATCACATATTTCACAAATCCGAATTTTCATTTCACTTTCAAATCTGAATTTTTGAAAAAAAAAATCTCAGAGGGGAATAGAAAATTACTGTAATGAAATAATATAAATTATAAATAGTAGGGTAACTAAATGTTAATATTTTTTACTTCAATCCATTCATTATAAAGTTCATACATTCACTTAAATGTTAAATTAATGGTCTGGGGCCAGGTTGTTAAGTTTGTCTGATAATTATTATGTTGGTTTTGTTTTGAACCAATAGGCAAAATAGGAGCTTTAAAATCAATTCTAATTGAAATTTTTTATTTTAAGGATTTGAGTGTCAAATCTTGAATATCCTTAAGGATTCAAGGATGTGAGGATTCGAGGATCTCATTCCTACTTTAAATACAACTGATCAAAATGTCTAGGTCAATGTTTCCAGGTGCTGAAAATAATGCATCATTTGATACAAAATGGACACCCGAGTTTTACTGAACAACTAAGGAAGAGTGATGGTTCTTTAAAAATGGCGACAATGTACAATGGTCTACCAGACCCGTTACTAGGATCAAGTCCCTACGAGGCAGTTAGGAAAAAAGCACAGGTATAAACAGAGGTTATTTCTTTAACACTTAGAACTATATATATATATATGTGTCATTGAAACCCTTTCTGAAGGTAATTTAATTTCTGTAGTGCAAGAGTTTTTAAGCCTGTAAATGCGTTACAAATTACCGACAACTGACAATGTTGCATGCACTGCAGTACACTTCACAAGTGGACGACTAAAGACATCGTACAAGTTAGAGAGGTTAAACATAGGACCTTTTCAAGGTCTAGGAATATTTAGAGTTCCTGTGGCTAGTTACCATGTTCAAATTATTAGATTTTGTAAATAATTGTATGTATGTATGTATATACCACCTCATGTCATTAAATTTAGTTAGTTTTAGAGTAGTCATCTCTAGTGTATTTATTTAATTGTGTGTGTGCGCTCATCCTCAATAACATGGTGACCAGAAATAACATTATTAAAGTCATATGCACAGCAAAAGAGTAGATAGCAGCACTAAACAACATATAAGTGGAGGCCAGGGGAGGAGGGCCGAACCGGATGTGTCTAGACCCAGTAGGCTCCTACAAGAATGAAATCAACCATAACTTTTTTTTCTCTCCTAAGAGTGTGTAGAATTAGTATTAATGGTGGACTGAACATTTACTAAACATATTTCACTCAACTTATCACAGAATGTTTCGCATAAATTTCCGTATCGTTTATTTGTCTTGGTGAGACCCGTACCTGTGGTCATGCAGTCTAAGGTGCCAGATTCTATTAGACTCTGTTACTGTTGACTGGAAGGTTGGACTTTGAATTCCCGGCTATTGCAGTGGGTGAAAAGTAAAAATAATTGCTAGCAGATGCGCTGCAGACATTTTTCCAGCTGGGTGCTTTTTATTTTTCAATCAAACACACAGACTCTAAATTCATTACATCCAATGAGAGGTACAAATCTATTTATAATAGATTGCCAATGGTAAACAATTGTGCAATGCATGTTATCCCATTATTCCACAAAAATAGATAGAGACTTTAAGGACATTTTATTTATTTACTCCTAACAACAATGGTACATGCTTCAGTGGCCGAACAGTCTAAGGCATCACTTTAGTGCTAGACTGCTTATAATGATAAGATCAAGGTTTGAATCTCGGTCAGGTCTACTGGGGATGATTTTTTTTTATAAATGGTTTCCCACTCTTCTTCCACGCAAATGTGTTATCATACATTTGTGTAACCTGAACAGGTAGTAAGACATGGTGGTGTGGAAGAAGGGATGGGAAAACCACCCCAGTGCAGAGATTAAAGCCTCAACCTACCTGTCACTGTCAAGTCAGTCTATTGTGAGCTTGATACTGAAACTTTGTGACAACTGGTGCTGGTAGGTTGGAGAATAATTAAAGGTCAGTCTTTTCTTTTTTGGTCACTGTGACTTACAAGCTGTTATATGCATATGTAGTTATTACACCATTATTTTAGGGATGAGAAAGGTTTAATTTATAGGAAATGTACCCTGACTTTATGGAGGGAGAGTGAAAAACAATATAGGGGAAATCCCCCTCAGTACACCCAACCGGGATTCGAACCCTGATATAGACAGTCATATTTATCGTGAGATGGCCGCCTAAGACCGTTCGACATTTGACCGCCAAAGCGAGTCAGTCATGGTCAATACTGGCACTAGGGAATCATATTTATATATAAAAACGTTAACCAAGTAATGGTGATTTCTCAGGAAGTCTTAGAGACACTATTCGACCCAGCGTTGATTCACGACAAGCAACTCGCTACCGCACAAGAAAAGTCAAAGTTACAGCTGGGAGGTCTGGGTTCTAGCGGAACTTCCACCGGGAAATACGAGGGGTTTGGGAGTAGTCCTGTGGATAAAAAAGGTGAGAGACGAATTGTTAATTTATATTTTTACAGTGATATTTTAACACTTAAAACAATTCAGTCTAGTAACTAGTTAGTGCAGGTACTGACTTGCAGAAACAACCTAACTTAAAAAGTACCAGATGAGAAGGATGAATCATCTAGGAAAGAGGTTGATAAAACACCATGTAATAATAATATTTTAAATGCACCTGATCAAGAATCAAATTCTTATCTTATTTTTTATGTGGCCAAATCTGTAATACCCTGATTTTGGTAGGAAGCAAGGTCATAGAAAGAGGGGGGTGCTAGAACATTTTTTTGAAAATAAGATGTTTCTTAAAAATTGCTCTAAGATTATGTTTAAAATGTATTATCATAGGTTTTAAATGATGAATAGCGCTGTATACTTGTTTTTCTGAGAAAAATTGATCTATACGTAGTTTACATAATGATAACTATTATTTTTTTTTTAAATCTTAAAAATGGCCTAAAATAATGTTAAATTTGGATATCTAGGCAGTGTTGATAAATTATATGATAAATACCAACGGTGTAGAAGGACTGTGGTCAGGGGGTCTGAACCCCCTAGAATTTGATGTACCCCATAGAGGGGGCCATATATACGTATACAAACTTTATAGGCTAGAGGTTTTGTAAAATTTTGTAGCAGACCCCCTTTCACAAGAAAAATTAACTTTCTACATCCTTGGTAGGAAGAATAGTATCTGGTAGTTATTGAAGTTACTAAAACAATTATAATATATTCATGCATCAAGTCATTTTATCTGCACTTGTCACTTTTGATAGATGTTATCAATACCTATAAAATAACAAATAATAAAGTGAAATGTCATCACTGTTGGCCTCAAATAAATATTTTTAAATTTTCTAAACTGTTCTTCCAACCAAAATCAGGCTATAGATTATAACATGATTGAAAACAGAAGTTACACGAATGTTACATTTCATTATTACTATTTCTAATGTTAAAAATATATTTTATCACTATGCATGTTGCCAGCCTAAAGAAGAATATTTTATTTTAACTGTAAAAAGTTTAATTCGTGTCTTTCCAGAAAGCATCAAAGACAAGATGATCAATATGTTTACGAAATTTTTGAATCCCCCAAATGAAACTGAGGAGATAATCAGATCAGCTCTGACAAGCTCGACGGGAGATTACACCCCTGTCAGTATTGTGTCCAAATCGACGCAGTATGTCCACCCCAACCTATCACCAACTGCCAAGTCAACCGCCAAAGTGAAAGGTAGATGGATTTTTAAAATGTTAAATTGTCTTTTATTATCGATCCGGGTTGTACACATTTAGATTATACTAATGGGGTAAGAATGAGAAAAGTAAAATTTAGAGGTAATATACCCATGTTTGTTTGGAGGAGAGTGGAAAACAATTTTGGAAAAATCACCTCTAATACACCTGACAAAAATTCAAATATTGTTTAAATTGAAAAATAACACCTGAACACAGGAATAAAAGCGGCACCTTTGGCTTAGTACGCCAATGCTCTAAATTAACATTATTAGTGCTTTGTCCAAAAGTCCCGGCTTTGATTTCTGTGTTCAGGTGCCATTTTTAAATTTAAGAATATTATATTTAGATACAGCTATAAACATAACAAACAAATATAATAGCTTGGCTATTTAATCCATAAATATTCAAAACTTAATGTCCCTCTTACTGAAAAACATGAATAGATGAACCTGACATTTGGTCTGCATGTCCACTGATCCGTGTGATTATTGAATTTTTTCACACAGAACCTACCAACATCTCCCACTAATACAACACATTAGAAACAATAATTCTTTTAATTTTTATATTTTGTTTAAAATATTTCTAATTCATTTTTGAAACAGGATTGTATCAACACATGATTTACAAACTATCTTAACCCAGGTCATAACATGCTACCATTTGTACCTGTATCACTACTCCATTCCATTGTTCATGATATGGATGGAACTTTCAAATACTCAAGAATATCAAATCTGATATTTTCTCTGGTCAAGTGCATGCAAATTTTCAGGGAAGATTCTGAAATATAAATGCTACCAGAACCTTAGGTCACCATTCTACATGGTTGCTAGAGGTTTAAATTACATGTCTAAAGAACTCATATTATTTTAACATGTTATAAAAATATTTAAAACCTGTTATTATTTCATCAAAGAATATTTCTGTGTCATAACTAATTTTTTTTTTGTCATCACAACTCAAGTGAGAGTTATTATATTTTTAAGTATTGCTTAGCAATACTATTAATGTTATAACATAGGAGGCATGGCTCATTACACAGGTAGGGTTAATTTAAGGTGTTCACTAAATTTGACATATTTCAACATATTTATTTTTAGAACCGCTAATAAACATTATTTTAACTCTGACTAGTTTTCAAATAACATCTACAACACATAAGAATAGATAAATTAAGATATATCACCACGGAAGAATATAGTGCCCTTTGTTTTTTTTTCTTAACTTTTAGATGCACTTTATGGATAGTTTAAAAATAAAAAGTAGTGTTATATGACAACAATAAAAATTATCTTTAACTTTAACTTTGCATGTTTTAAGTTTTGCTTCGCAATTAAAAAATGAGCTTTGTGCATCCTGATTATTGAAAACATAGGTTGTACTTTGCCATCCGGTATATAGCTTCTTGCCCTTTAAAACCCGAATACAAATATTCACCCACTACCTCATTGTGTATTTTGTAGATAGGGTCAGGGGAAGGAAACACTTTATTTCTAGTCACAGCGAGCTTGGCTGCAGAAACCCACAAGTCACCACCGATTTGAAAACGTTCCTTTTCAGCGCACGTACCGGGCAGAGCTGCGGGAGGATGGGAGTCTGAAGACGAAGTCGATCCTACGCGAGAACCCCAAGGATCACAATTAGGTCATACCAGCAGCATTGTGTCCACTGACTCGCTTGAAAAGTTAGTTGTTTTAAGTTGGTAGTTGTGGCATGTGTATCCGTGTTATTAGACTCGTATACTATTTAAGATCGTCACACAGTTGTGAGAAGAATATAGATGATAAATGTACAGGGTCATCCAGGAGTCTGGAAAAGAAGGTTGGATGTATGGCACCATATCCGATAGTATTCTAGAGTGTGGGTCTCCAATGATTACAACCGGTATTCTCGAGACACCCTTGTGCGATATTTCACAGCCATTCTTCATGACGCGGAGTGGGATACAGACCCTTTTGACCACTTAATATGTTCTTATCCTAAAATATTTTGTGCATGCTGTTCGAGAAGCCAATGGTGGACACACTTCATATTAATGTAAATATATGTATAAAGAGCTATTAATCATAGTAATTAATGAACATAGTAGCTGTATTAGCATGGTGTCTTCCATTTTATTGACAGACCCCTGGACAACCCTGTAAAAAGAGTAATATATCTTGGAAGCATGATTGAGGGGAAAAGTGGAGTGGAGAAGATCTAATAAGAAGAGAGCTGTGGAAACGATAAGTGCCCTTTAAATGTAAGGAAGTACATTATTGGGTGTACTTTGTACTTGTAGTTACATTTTAACAATAGTGATTTGTACCCCTCTCATATATTAAAAAAGTCATGGATGAAGTGCATTTTTTTAAGTATTGTATGTAAAATATCCTTTCACTTCTTCATCCATGGAGAATCACATGCTTTTCAGAATGTCAAAAAATTGCACCATTAAAACTAATTTTTTCTTTTAAAAATCAACTCCGTAGTATTAAAAAAAAAAAAGCAAGTGATGCTAGCTCCCTCTATCCAATTGGAAGCTATCTCTTACGACACCTGTCGCCAGAATGCTTTCGATTAGTTGGTTCTGACATTGGTCGCTAGCGGTCCGAGAGGCAAGGGGTAGATTATATAGAAACTGCTTGTGCGTATGAACACACAGTGCCGGTAGCATAAATATATTAGTAAAACCATTTATTAACAGCGCCGATGACATAAATCTAACAATATAAATTAATAAAACAGTGCCGGTAGCATACATATAGCAGTACCAGTAATTCACAGTGCCGGTGATATACAGAACATTGTCATAAAACAGTGCCACTAACTGAAATCCATAGAGTACACAGAGAAATAATCTGTAGTTCAACGAAAATTTTATCATTTTACATAATATCTTCATATCGAAGATAAAATCACTTTAATAAATTGTGTGCTACATTGAATGGGTTATTTATTCAATTAAGATATCATATAATTCCATAACGTAATAATTCGCTTTCGATCACGAGGCTATTAAAACCAATTATCTCACATTAACATCTGTATCTCAATAATTGGCTCCCAATCGCGGAACAATTATGTGACCGAAATACTGTATCGCTTTAATTAGTGCTGGATCACGAGACAATTATCAGCTGATTAAATGGTATCACTTTAACCGGCGCCCATCACCGACACGCACGTTTTAATTGCTGCCCAACGCAGATCGATTAAATCAATAACATTATAACATACAGTAGAAACATGGACATTAGATGTAAGAGAGACTAGGAAAATGGAAGCCATGGAGATTAAGTGTTTTGGGAGCAGGTTAGCTGTTGCAAAGAGAAATAGGGTTAGGGATGAAGTTGTCTGGGTGAGAGTTGGGGTATGGGAAATATATGATATATTAGAGGAAGCAAGTCTGAGATGGTGTGGTCATGTAATGAGGATTGGAGTACATAAGATAGTAGAGGAAGCAAAGGAGATGTAGTATAGTCAAGTAATGAGGATTGAAAAGGAAATAATCCCAAAGATTTCTTCAAGAGGCAATCTCTTTGTCCATTGATAGAAATGTCAACTCTGTACAGTACTCCTCTTTTATTTTAAAAAGTAAAAGCCATATTGTATTAGTTCCTTTTATTAACTAAGCTTATTCCTTTTTCCCTTCTTCCATGTATGACACAATATTTATATATTTAACTTGGGTTTCAGGATTGACTCACTATCCCTTGAGAGTTCTGATGAAAGAAGACTCGTAAAGGAATTCTGCAACCTACCAAGAGTTCCTTTGTCATGGTCAGAGATTGAAGTGGTCGGCAGCAGGTATGCAGGATGTGTTTTCTATACTACTTATTATTGATCTCGAGATTGTAAGGCCATATATTCAAATTTTACCATTTTACTACCAACATTGGTGGTTGCATGGTCTAACGAGTCACACTTGTATTGAAGATGGTTTCCACGCTCATTTTACACAAATGCTGGTACATTTCCTCCAAATTTCTAATATCCTCATCCCTATTCCATTAGAGTAATTAATAATTATTAATGCATGTGTGTAGGCTAAACAGTTATTAAGACACAAAGGGGGGAATTTTTTTGTTTGTATAAATTCAACATACATTACACATCATTTTATCAAACCACTCAAATCTTCTTCAAAATAAACAGAAACTTTCTAATTTCTAAGGTACCTATCATCACAATTTATGAAAGAAGAAAGTACAATGAAAAGCAGACCACAGTTCACACTAGACAGGGAGGTATTGGTTGCTTCTCAAATATATCACAGCCGTAACACGCTAAAACCTTGCTTTGTGTTGCATTTGATCACATTTCTTCACAAGGGGATTTGAAATATGGGCTGAAGACCAACCTCTGGACAACCATTGATAATCTCTTAATCCGTTGGAATTAGTGTAAAATGTGTTCCTATTAACATTGTGCATTTCATACCATGTTTATCTTATTATTATTAGCACTGCGTCTTACTACCCGTTCGGGTTATACACACTTACGCTAATGTGTAATGGTAGGGTGATTGTGATATGAAATGCAGGACCCACAGTTTAACGTGGGATCCGAACCATGGTGGAGGCCTGGCATTCCACACATTCACAAGTTGTGATTAATACACATCTTGTCAGAGGTGAAGGAAGGGTTGGGTAATCAGATAAATCTGTGCCGGGAACGAGGATTGAACCCCGGCCGCCAGCATAGAAGTTTGACACCTTACCCCTAGACCGCCAGCTCACCTCATGTTTTTGTCAAATGTTCAAAGGAGGAGACAACACACCGGAAAAATGCAACCCTCAGACTTTTGCACTTTGAGGCCTGCATCTTTCTGGTGTGTATGCCTCACCTTTCTATCCTACTTTCAATGTTCATTAAAACTTGGGGAGATAACTAGAACACTCACCTGAATAATGATTGAGTAAAAATTGAGACAACTCTTAAACACAAATAAAGAATTGTAAACGCTAGCTTTCACCATCCACACGGACAATTTCCTCCCAAGTGTTGAAGACACTTGTGGCTGTTGAACATTAGCGTTTATTAGCGTTCCGTCTCGGCACCTTATAGTCCGACATCACCCAGACTGCAGGCTATCCCTTCTTATGAGCCAGCCCATTTCTTTATTCCAAAATATCCTTAATTTTTATTTGGAATAAGTTACACAAAAGGTGGATAGAAACATATAAAAGGGAACAAACACAGTTCCCACATTACATCACTGCCATTGGGCATAGAGGTAACGACTGCCTCTTAAAGAAAGTTTATTGTTACCGCCCAATACCCCGACCGACCTAGGTTTTATTCTATCCTAACTCATCAGGGAGGAGTGTGAAATGTGCAACACAACTTCCTAAAAGAGGAAATCAAAAAACACAAAAGGGAGAAAAAGTAAATTTGTAAAGAATGATAGGAAAATGATAAAGGAATAACATAAGGGACAAACACAGGAAATGGACATAAGATGCGAATCTATATAAAATATTTATTGTTCCCTTTCATATGTTTCCATCCACCTTCTTCGAATAGATATTAATATATTAGATATGATGATTATATTAAATATCCTTGATTAAATTTTTAAAGTTAAAATAGCTCTACATTGTACTCTAATATACAGATTCTTAAAATAAAACTTTTCTTGACTCATACAGCTGTATACCATGAAAGGTAGTAAGATTAGTTTAACATGTTAAACTATGGCATGGGGCGAGGAAGTGGACGAGAGGTAGGTAGTCGGGAGAAGACCAAAAGCAAGACCAAAAAGAAGATGGATGGATGCTATAAATTAAGACATCTGGAAGAGGGGTGAAAGAATCTAGATAGAAAGAAATGGAAGACACTCACAAATTGTACCCGGTTCACTGGAACAATGAACTGATAATGATTACACTATGGTCTTATTTTATAAGCTGTGCCAGAGTGGAACCATTCAAGTTAAGCTTGCTACCTTTCAGGGTTAGCAAAGGATAGATAAAAGAGCATTAGGGTCCTCCACACTTTTGAATAGTGAGTATATTCAGATTTGTCAATTGTTTTTTCGAGAACAAATTAAACAAAGAACCGAATTTAAATGTCCAGTTTATCAGCTGTGACGATAGGTTTTCATTGATGTGCTTAGTACTATCATGTCTAAAGATTCTTGGGATATTTCATATGAGATGTCTTGGCCAATAGAAAGACAATTCACTATGCCTAAGGTCCTGAGTTTGAATCTCTTTAGAGGATACATTTATAAAATAAACCATGTTGGCTTATAAGGAGCTCATTGAGTTAACTGTTTTACATGGTTAAGATTTGTCCAGTAATCACCAAAATCATAGCCCTAAGTGAGCAAGTAAACCTAAAAAATACTTACTTTTAAAACTGTGCTTATACCACCATTCATGCCAAACCTACAGATAGTGTTTTTTTTTTCATTCTAATTAGAGATATGCCACTCAAATCCATCAAATCCTGACAAGTATTTGAGGATTCGGTGTTTTACAGGAATCAATGGTCGAATCTTTCGCCTCATAAACAAAGCATAATATTTTGAATTCAAAAATTACTTAGTTAGGTCTCCTTGAAAAGCACAACTTAATCTGTAATATTTATTTTGTCGGACAAAAGAGATTAGCACAAATAAATTTTTTTTATATATATATATATATATATATAAAATTGTTAGGTGTGGAAAATCTTACATGCCTAGTACCCTACCTTCCCACCTCTATGGGGAACTTGGACTCGACCGTTTCGGTACATGCTCACTTCTAGAACTTTCACCTCACGAACAACCTTGTAAATATTTTAATGAACACATTAAAACTTTGGTCAAACTGAAAATCAAAACTAGAATTACAAATAAACTCGAAATAAATAAAACATATTACACATGATACAAAGTCAGCCGCCATGACATATGATTAAATAAAGATACTGTTAATTCTTACTACCCAACTGGTTTTAATTATCTACAACTATGCAAAGAACCCCAATTTATTAGCATACGCTCCTTAAGTTAGACATTTTGTTGGGTTTCATGAAAATTAAATACGGTTGACAGTCACACACCGATAAAACTTTATTTATGCCTGACAGCCTACGTATTGTATATAGATTGTTTGTTTAGAATTGATTCAGGTAATCTGATCACTTATTAAACGATTCTTAAAACTCGAGACCTCTTGCTGACTCGCTAATTCTTTATTTGTTTTTAAATTCATTTTAATTAAGTGTTTATTATTATTTTTAAATGTGTTATAAGTAATTGTAAAAATATTCAAACATAGTCCTGCCTAATAAAATGGGAATGAACATATTGGAGTTGAAAATGTGTTTATTTAAATCGAGTTCACTATTTCCAATGTACGTTTATTGTTAGGCATGTTTTAGTCTTAATATTAAAAATATGTTTGTATTTTTATTTTCTTATTAAAATAAATTATAATCCTTCAATGATTCAAGTTGATCAAAGGATGACTAGACCTAATCTGTTTATTTCACATACTGAACTCATTCTAACAACACTTTTAAAAATAACTAAGTGATTTGACTTTTTAACAATAATATGAGTCTAGATTGTTTAATTTGGCTGGATTTTAACCTTTATTTGCGAGGGGTGATTGGGGTTGATTAAAATTGAAAGCATGATTGAAAAAAACACCTTAATTTACAGTTTAGGCCTATATTGTGTGATGTAGGTCTATTTGTAAATCATTTTAATTTCTAACAATTTGCTAGGATTCAGATTTGAGATTTGAAAATAAAATGTAGATTCAGATTCGAGAAAGAGTGGATTCGATCCATCTTTAATTCTAATACTTGATACTTATTTTTTATACAGTAGCCCCATGGCTTCTTTGGTGCTGACTGACAGCTTTAAAAAGTTACCAGACCAAATTATGTATCCCTACGCCAGAATCATATGATCTACAAAAACATGTGTTTACCAGCTATCACTTCTGGTGATATACCTAAATGTTGACTGTCACCAGTCAGCTGTGAGCTGTCAGTCAGCACCAAAGAAGCTATGAGGCTACTGTAGAATATATAAATACCTTGAAATTTGTATCAACCTAGCCCATGTCTTTTTAATTCATAACATACCTTTACAGGGCTGCGAGTATGAGCATTGTTGATGTTTTGAAGGCCATCAATGATATACTAACCTCTTCGTCCGACAGTCCTATCCTAGAAGGCTCAGCAAGCAATATTCAAAGTACGGAAAACGCATCACCATCAGACGTCAAACAAATCCGAGCCTTATTCATCGTAGAGTGGTTTCTTCACACAGATCACATTTCACCTGCCATAGTCTCTCAAATACTTTACAAAAATTTACAAAAACTTTCCACAGCAAACAATAAAGTGTGCCCTGCATTGTTGATAAAGGCTAAGAAACTAAGACTGATACTTGGCAAGCTAGTCACACCGGAAAAATAAATTGCTACGTTGAACTAAAAGAAACAAAACAGTTTAGATATATATTTTTTTATGTCCCATCTTATACAGCATATTTATACTAGAGGATGAAGATAAAGTTTGAGGTAATTGTATCCTTATAGTGAAAAACCCATTTAGGAAACTATTCCCCCCCCCCCCCTTCCTGCCCAGTACATTCTGCCGGGAATCGAACCCTAACCTTTCACTCACTCTCAATCCAGTCTATTACAGTGAGGGATGTCAGGTTAAAGAGAAATTGTCAAATCTAACATCGAAAAGAAGGGTGGAAAATTTCAGGCCTAAAATCATACAAATAAAACACACAATGGTAATTTTTTTTAGGCATATCAGTACCTTTGTTCAACAGAAGACACCCCTACTAAAGAAATGTCAACCAAAATCCAATGATTAAACCCAAACTGTGTAGTCCATATCCATGTCATTGTCAAGAAAATAGATTAAAATACAATTTTTTATACATAGGTATATATATTTATTTTTATACTGTTGATTTTTTACCCCCAAATAACATGAGGTAGACAAATTATTTAAAAAAATTTTTTTGTCCAAACTGTTTCTTATAAATGTTTTAATGTACATATTTGTATTGACATTGATAACATACTTAAATGCAACTTATCATTTCTTAATGACCTGAATGACATCTTCATCGGCCATCACGTGGTGTAACCCCACCCTCTGGGGGGAATATTTTGTACTTGTTCCCTGTAACAAACAAGTGACAGCAGTTTCAGCAATATGGACAAAACAATGACGAGCAAATCAATATTATAAGGCAGAGTCTGTGATGGACGTGTAGAAATCATCGCCTGCTATGATTGTTAGATGCTAAAGTAACTCGGTTATCAATTTTAGATGGCTTATTGTTTGTTTTGTGAGCTAAATGAGTGTTTCAGATTGGTTATCCTTGGAGATGGATTAAATCACACATTTCTCAAATCCTTACTTCTTAAAAAATGTATAATTCAAATTAACGTGAAATTTAAAATTGATGTAAAAATTAAGTAGTTTGGGGCCACTGAAAAATTATATTAGGTTTGTCATGTCTATTATTTCATAAACAACAAAGTAAATTAATTACTATATATTGATACAATTATGTCTTTTTTTTGTGTGTGTGATTTTGTTACTCTCTCAACTACAAAAGTCTATACAATTTCAGTTGCTTAAAATTGTAATATTTATTTGAGGAATCTAGAGACCCATCTCTACTTATTGTCTGTTTTCCGTCATGCATCTTGTGCCCTTTGTTGTCAACTCTTTTACCCATTGTGTAATAGTTGTTTTCATAACACTTCCTTATAAATTTCAATTTAACCTTTATGGCTATTTGGAATAGAGCGCTAGGCTAAACCACAATTCTGTCTTAATTTAATCTCACCATGTAGGGCCTTTACATTCTTATCAAGGGAATCATTACAAATTTTTATACAAGTGTTATGAGATTTAATTGTGTCTTTCAACTAGCAAATTAATTTTCAAAATCGAAAAACGAAGATTTCCCTCTTTTGTATTTCAAAGTACCTAGACCCAGTTGCATGAAAATTATGTAATATTTTATTCAAAAATATCGAACACAGGTACCATTTATAAAAGTGTGGGTGAACATCTTGTTAACCCCCCCATAGTTTGAAAATAATTATATATAAATGTGGTATCATTAAATCTCAAGGTTAAAAAAATACGTTTAAAAAGTTTTATTTATAATGGAGGTTAAGACATATTCTCGTTGTAGTCCTCAAAGTTCACAATTAAAAACACAAAATATCAGCTTCGACTTGGCAGTGCCAATTGCGAAGCTTTTCCGATAATGACAGCTAAAATACTCAATTTATGTTTAGATGTTTATTGCTGCTCTGTACATTAGAAATTAATATTCATATGAAGAAATCTGAAGTTATTGAAATAAATGATTCAGTAATAGCATGATTTCTCACAATATAACCAATAAATAATTGTTCAATAAAACGTTTTCTGAGTAATTTTACTGTATTGAGTTACATAAATAAAAAAATTATAATTTATTTTCTAGCATAAAACAACAAATATTTGAACTTCGATTCAGGTTCACTCCTAATTGAAATATAGACTTAGCAGAATTATCTGCTATTAATTTTAATAATTTTATATGAATCCAGTAAAGTATAGAATATTTTTTTATTATATTTAACTTGAAAAAATCATTAAAATATCTTGAAACTTCGATCAAGAGATTTTTCTTTCACAAAATAGATTCGAGAATGCTAAGACTCACACATACCTAACACCAAACTCTGAATCATTCTGTATAACATACGATACCTACCCAAACCAGACCATACTTGAAATCTGAAGCAAGTGTTCGATGGATCGAATGACACACGTGTTCGACTGAGACACCACGTCGGAGAATAAGTCCGTCATCAAAATCAGGTGTTTGACCTGGTTTCTTGGTGTACACGCGAATGAGTGACAGATACTCCCAAAGCTGCTCTAGTAGATAGTCCAAGTTCAGTTTCATATTACAGCTGTATCAAAAAACTTCATTATTAATTATTAATATTATTAAAATCATCATCATTACATGACACACTACTACCCACAAATTTCAGTGAAATATTATCACCTTTTTATTTTACTTTGTGTGTTACTAATTGTCCGGACTATTGAAATTTAATTATACCAAAGGAACAAAGAATATTTAGTGTAGAGATGTCACAATTCCATTTTTCCTTTCCCCAATTTTGATTTTCAAACATCTAACATCATATTAAAAAATATGTTTTTATTTATTTTTATACCGTACCATAATGTAGTTGTAAAAAAACTAAAATGTGTAGATAGTAAAAACAAACGCCTAAGTAAACTGCCCATGTTTGATTCGCACAAGCTCACAAGGGTCACGGCGAGTACATTTCCAATTTGCTGGTACTAATTTTTTTAGCACTGCATCTGCAGTGTGTTAAGAATGAGAAAGGTTGAATTAAGAGGAAATGTACCCACAATTTGAGGGAGAGTGGAAAAACATTTAGGGAAAATAACCCTCAGTACACCTGATCGAGATTTGAACACCAATATCTGTCACTGGCCGAGTTAAATGTGTGACGCCTTAGACCATGCAGCCAACAAAGCGGGTGGTACTTTTTTTTTAAAATTAATGTTTACAATTAAAAAAATTCAATACTGAATATTGCCGAGTCGTTGAGATGCCAGAACCTCCATTAACTGTGATTTGAGAGCTAAGACTCAAAAGTATCAAAAATCATGATATTAAGATCAATTCCGAATCTTTTCGATACCATTTTGATTAAACAGTATTTAGCTTACCATCTTTAATTTGGAAGAATGTACTCTTATTTGTGTGGAGGGAGAGTGGAAACCATTTAGGAAAAGCCATCCTCGGTACATCCAGCTAAGATGTGAAACCTGATCTCCCAGCCACCAGCAAACCAGACTAGATGAGATTTGACGTTTAGTATGTGTACTCATCAGAGCTGGGTTTTTTAGTGGTTGAAGTTAGAAATAACTTCTTGATGTTTTATATGATTTTAACAGAACTTTTAACGTTTATTGCTAGCATTTACCTGACTACAACACTGTTAGGTTGTCTTGCAATGCGATCCACCTCTTCGATAGAAATCTGATCGATTTTGTTGTAAACATAAACACATGGTAAGTAGACACGATTGGCGGAAATAACATCAATGAGTTCATCTGCGGTGCAGTCTTCTCTGAATAAAACCTGTGAACGATGAAATCAATTTCAATAAAACATAATTGCTTTAAATTACGAGATATAGCCAATACACTTATGAGTGATATTTGACTAAGGGTTTATTAAATAAAACACAAATAAAGATAAAAACATTCTAAAGATGTTTTTACTGCCACAAGTAGCTTCTTCATGTTCAGTGTCGAACATTAGTTAATACTCGTAACGAGCTTATTGCTTTTGTGAATGTTGGATTAAACAAACTTCCTACATGATGAAGATGCATTTGGCAGTGAAAGTTTGTTTTTAAAATGTGTTTTTGCGTTTGTTTTATTTAAAAAAATTCTACTCCACTATTACCTCCCTCCTTTGAACCATGATTTATCTCAGAGCTCTATTACAAATTGTGCAATAATTAAGATCGCATTGAATTATCTTAAGTGAATTCCTCTCCTTTCTACCACCCCACCCACCCCCATTTCACAACAATGATGATAAGTAATAAATATATTGTATAACACAACTTTTGGTTTTTCTATTTATATATTTAATCCAAGTGCTGCTATCTATATGGTGAAACTATATCTGAAAAACAATCAGCCGTTGGCAATCAACCTTGCAGTCCAGCTGTGTTTTTTTTTCAGTATTCTATCTAAACAATTACTACTCCAGTATTACTAAAGTAAGTGTGTCTAGTGGTTTCGCGGATGTATCTGTCCCGGCATCCTTGGTTAAAATCCTGAATGTGTTAGTATATGGCCTGATCCCCCTGTATTCATGTATTTCAGTTATATCTCACTAATAGATCTAAGTTTTTAGATATATTGTGTTCAGGCGCCAGGTGGCTTCCTGTTCCATACCAATCATTATACTAGGTTTGATTTAAATGAGAGTTAACATAAATTAAAGATCACAAATAAATATTTAGGATTAATTTATTTCACACTTTGGTTCTGGTTACTCAAGCCTGAATATAAATAATGGAAGTTGAGTTAAAGTGATAGCGTGAGTGTGTGAAACATGTCTGATCCGTATGACGACGTGATGGCGGGTGTTATTCCAATCGCTGCCGGAAGGGCTTCTTGAAACCCTCATCGTGTCCCCTTGGATCATTTCCCTTCTTAGAAACAAATCGGCCAAGCTCGATTTCACGGTCACTTCAAAAATTGCAACTTAAAACGGGGAGATCTTTAAAAATTTGCTCTATTCTTTACTTGTTAGTTTTTAACCCCTTGACTTACCATTTAACCTGGCTATGTTTTACACCAGGATTATCATTTAAATTCACGTCAAAATACTTTATGCACAAGTTTAGTTTAACTGATATATTTCTATAATATATTTGCAATTTCAATAAGCTAACCTAAAGAGCATTTTTATGTCATGCTAAATTATCATTTTTTCTCCTCCATCCTCCTCCCATTTAAACTTCATCCTCCTCCCATTTAAACTTCTTCCTCCCTCCCATTTCCCCTCAATCTACCTCCCCTATTACCTCTCTCCTAGCACTTACCTTCAAAATTTATTTATCTCGCTTTCTCTCCTTTGTCACTTTATTTTACTTATTTCACTCCTCTTCCACTTATATTATTTCCCCCATATCCTTCAATTTATATCCCTCTCCCTTCTTCCATACTATGCTTGTTCTTATCATATCAAATTATAACTATTATTGACAAAGATTACTTTTCTGGACTGTATATAATTTGTTCAAGAAAAATAAAATTTATACATAACATACAATTATTTATAAAGCAAAATGTTGATTTACCACATAAAGTGTTTTTTCTTAATAATATTTCTTTGTTTACATTTGTTTGATTGTCTGAATCACTAATGTAAAAAAAAGCTATTACTTTCAAAAGGTCTATCTATGTTATTATTGCTGACACCTTCCGTTAGTTCTACACTTTCACTATCATAATCATCAGAAAAATCTACATCCTCATTATCACTAGTATTTACAAAATCATTTTCATTGTCAGAATCACAAAGTATCTGTGTCATTTCTTCGTCAGCCAGTTTTAAAGCCGAGAAACTTTTTGTTTAATAGTTGACACCGTTTCATAGCTTGACTGTACTTATAATCGAGTAATTGCCTTCTATGGAATAACACCTGCTATTCTATTTAGAAAAATAAGGAATAAAACTGCCAAGTTCTATTTGTAACACTCCTGCCATCAATGGAAATTCACGAAAGAAATAAGAAAAAAAAACTAAAAAAACTATACAAAATAAACTAAATGTTTGTCTGAAATATAAGGAATAAAACAGCCACGTTTTATTAATATAGCTCATGCCATCTATAAAGTATAGCAAGAACACAATGTGTTCGTCAAAGTATCTGTGTGGCGTACTATGTTATGACAAGCCCTGCTTATCATAGTATGTAAAGGGGTTAAGAATCGTAAGTACTAAAAAACACAATAAACAATGTAGCCCTATTTTAGAGAGTGGTACCAAGTGACGCTCCAGTACGCCTTTAACTCATAAATCCTGTTAAAGTTTACATGAAATATAATTATGTTATGCTTCATGATCCCTCCTAATTTTAACGATGAAATGAATTAAAGTGAGAGTTTCCTCTAGATAATAAACTAAGTCACCTCAGCGTTGAAGAGTTTATACTCGTGGAGAATCATTTGCACCAGTTTTTCATCTATGTGTGTCAGGGGACATGTTGAGTTGAAAGAGAGACCACCTCCTTTCTTTACCTGCAAGACCAATGCTACAATTTACAATATTCTATGATAATTTTATTTCAATATTTAATATGCAGTGGCTAAATACAAGGTTTTATCAGTACATGTCCTTCAAAAACAAATAAATATAGTGAAATTCCATATTTCCCCTTGTATACCTGTTTGTGCTATCTATATATTTACACTAAAAATAAAGATGAAGGTGGTAAAATTTTGAATAAATGTATCCAAATTTTCAGAGAGACAAGGTTTGAAACATATGGTTGAGATTCAAACCCCAACATCCTCATCACTGTCAGACCAGACCAAAAGAGGGCGAGGCCTCAGTCCGCATGCATGGGTAGAATTATTAATACAAAGAAATAAAACTACATGGTTTCAACTCACAAGCGAGCTATACTGATTATGTTGGCGAAGATAGTGCCAATAGTTGAGTATAGAGGGTGTCATGTGGTCAGCACAGCAAACCCTCAGGCCATTAATCTCAGTTTTCTAGATAGGGGCAGCTTTTTTTAAAATTCAAGTAGCTCCTCATTTGTCCTCATGAGGTTTAGTTTGGCCCTGTTCCAGATCCATTGCTTCGCAGAAAAATCTACAAGCACCGAGGATATAACCTGGGACCTCTGGATATGTAGCCAGGAGCTCTGACTACAAGACCACAGAGGTGGTCTATTAATACAAAAACAACAACAAAAAGGAATATGATGGGGATGAAGTCTGCAGGGAAAGACCGCAGAGGAGACTATGAAAGAGATGGGAGTAGCAGATAAACAGCAAGTGTGTGAGTGAGAGGAGAAGAATTGTGGAAGGACAAAAGAAGATGAAGGCATTTTACTAAGGTGACCCGGCTACAGCCCAGATTATGATGATTCATAAAAGTAGCTGATGTGACGATAAACAAGCATTGCATTTTCCCAACCTCATTTTTGGTTTGTTATGAATTGTGCTGTACCTACCCACCTTGAAGTATATGTTGGGCTTCCTCTTGTTCAAACGAATGCCAACACTCTCCAATTCTTTTTCCAACAACCCTCGTTGAACGTCCTGCTTGGTGGCATCCAACATCATCAGAACAAGATCGGCAGTTCGTGCGACTGCTATCACCTGTGTAACATTACTTCAACACTAATGAACTACTCTCAAGGAAATGAAAACTAATAATCTATTTGGATAATACGGTGAGTATAGGCCATTATTATAGCTATGGTGCATCTAAGGGCTCATGAAGGATGTGAAACAAGTGAAGTTCGTTGAAGGAATTCAATATAATCACGATTGAACAGTTGAAAATTCAGTGTTTTTAAGTGATACATTGAACACAAGGGTTTTTAGAGAAACAGGATTAAAAATTGTACTCTCTGGTAGAGATTAGGAGTAAAGAGAGTACATGAGATAGTAGAGGAAGAAAGATTGAGATGGTATGAACATGTAAAGAGGATGGAGAAGGAAAGGATGCCAAAGAGAATGGTGGAAATGAAGTATGTAAGAAAAAGGTCACAAGGGAGTCCAAGAAAGAGATAGGAGAAAATAACAGAGAGTGTGAAAGTGAGAGGAGAAGATTGGTGGTAGGATAGGATTTTACTTAAACTGACCTGGCTACAGGCTGGAAACATTAGATGGTGTAATGATTCTGCTTTGGACCCCTCTCATATATTCAAAGTCATGGATGAAGGCTATTTTTCTTTAAAAAAGTGTATGTAAATTTTCCTTTTAATACTTCATCCATGGAGAATACTGCGTTTTCAGAAGAAATTTCATTGTATTACGTTTTAAACTTTCTTTCTTTCTTTAAAGACTCCCTTCATTGTATTTGAAAATCAGGTGATAGATGAGTTGGCTGCCTTTACCCAATAGGAAGCTAGCCTTTGCAACATCAGGTTGCCAGGAGTTCTCCCATTGGTTGGTTTTAACGCTGGAAACAAGGGATCCAAGAAGCAAGGGGTAGGTCATATATAAGCAGCTTGTGTGTATAAATACAGACAGAAAAAAAACTAATCATATCACAGAAAAATATAATTTTGAACTGCATAGATCTGGCTCTCCGAGTCAGTCCGTAAATGGACAAAAACTGTATCAATGCCAATTTTATAACAGTGAAATTGTAATCAAATTAATAAATTGTGTA
The DNA here is from genome assembly GCA_902141385.1 of Timema californicum. NCBI lineage: Eukaryota > Metazoa > Arthropoda > Insecta > Phasmatodea > Timematidae > Timema > Timema californicum. The sequence goes on from CABFOW010000910.1 coordinate 124,076, forward strand.
CAAACATCAAATTTTACTGATCTCAATCGAATTACATAAAATCAGATCGTCATAGCCATGTGATAACAAGTGCGTAGTAAGGCATAACCGTGTCATCATCATCATCATATAAGACAGTAGCGGTATAATTACTGCACAACTGTAAGGCATACTTGGGTCCACATTCGCATCATCACAAAACCGGTACCACTATAATGGTGGTGGTGATTGATTATTATTATTATTATTGGCTTAATATAATATATAAGTTTATTATTATTATTTAGCACCGCGTCTTACTACCCGTTCGAGTTATATGCTTTAAGTACTAATTACGCTAATTGAGTGGGGATTGGGAAGGTTGAATTAGAGAAAGTGAACCCGCATTTGCGTGGAGGGAGAGTGGAAAACCATTTAGGAAAAACCACCCCCAGTTCACCCGACCAAGACTCGAACCTCAATCTCCCCGTCCTCAGCAGTCGAGCTTCAACACGACAAGCGCGTTAGCCAACTACGCCACCGAGGCGGGTTTAATATATAAGGAATATGGGTGAGTAGGGTAGTTTTAAAGTCAGTGCAAATTAACAATCCTGTAGACGGGATGAGGAAACCACTCCCAAGAGCATCTTGTTATCCCTGACAGTCCAGTTTGTTGTGGGGCTGACATCTTAAGACTGTGTGACCACTGGTTCAGGTGAGTAGTAGATTACCTGTCTGCCTCTTCCCTTCCCTTGCGAAGCTCCTTCAATGATTCCCGGCAGATCCAAGAGCTGTATGTTTGCACCCTTGTATGCTATCACGCCGGGTATACAGGTGAGTGTGGTGAACTCGTAGGAGGCAGCCTCGCTCTCCGTGGCTGTTAGTGTGCTCAGAAGAGTCGACTGGAGGGAGAAATGTCGATTAACAACTTGGTCACATTTAACGATAAAGAACAATAGGCTTGGTTCTGCAAACAAGGGCCTCTGCAATCAATTGTTGTTTTCGTTTTTAGAAACCAAGAAAATAATCAAATTCTCTTCTTAATTTAGTGACTGACAAAAGGGCTGTTTTTCTTAAACTTCTGGCAAATAAAGTTTATATGTTTTCTTATATATAAAAGTATTTTAGGGTGCAGAAGTAGAATGAAAAACCAGAAGAAAATAACTAAAATATTTCCAAAAATACAAAATACCTAGCTTTGTGAGGTAAATCACTTTTCATTATTTAAGGTAACTAATAGGGGTGTGTGAATCTTTGAAAACTTTATACTTTGTTAAGAATATTTATCAACTTCGAGTTTGTTTCAAAAACAAATCTCCAACTTGGACAAATATGAAGCTTTATCAGTAAAAATATAAACAAATAAAATAAACATTAATTTTCAATGTGTTTCATTATGTTCTGTTAGGTATTTTACAATTTATTGTTCACTTGACAAAAAATATTTACGATGAGATTGTACACTGTGTTAATAGACCTATAAATATACTTCTATCCCTTTCTATGGCACTAGAATTCCTAGTGCATCAACAAATGTACCGACACATTAACAAACGCAATTTGTTAACTGCCTATCAATCAAGATTCAGATCACATCAGAGTACATATACCATGTTGATAAATGTCACAGACGACATCAGAATAGCCATGGATAAGCGCAAGCTAACACTTCTTATATTATTAGATTTTTAAAAAGCTTTTAATATTGTGGATTTTAATATTCTATTAGCAAAAATCATGTATTATTTAATTTCTCTCCAGGCAGTATACAGCGGATAAGATCATATTTGCATGGTCGCCAGCAAAGTGTTATGAAAGGCAACGCGTTCTCAACATGGCACCCAGTTGAGGCTGGTGTTCCACAGGGCTCAGTTTGAGGGCCATTGCTTTTTTCTCTATATGTGAACGATATCACTTCTTGAATGTCATACTGTAAATATCACATGTATGCAGACAACCTTCAAATATATATATTTCCACTTACCGTTCTTCAAGAAATACAGCCATACAACGAATAAATACTAACCTACCTGCAATAAATGCTTAGTCTGAAAAAAATGGACTTAAATTGAAGCCTGATAAAACTCAAGCCATTCTTATAGGAACAAGTAGACTAGTACTGAATGTGGACCGTTCCCTGCTGACTTACACACGGTTACGAGTAGCCACAGTAAAATTGACAACAATGACTAAAAACCTTGGTGTGATTGTTGATGAAAATCTTAATTGGACAGATCAGGTAACTTCGATTTGCACGAAAGTGTATGCCTGCTTACATTCACTGAGAAGGCTAAAGAAATTTCTCCCACAAAATGTACGAATTATCCCTGACCAGAGCTTAATAATGCCACACTTTGACTACTGCGACATAGTATACAATGACTTAAGAGATGATCTAGCAGAATGACTACAAAACACATGTATTTGATGAGTATTTAACTTAAAACAGCATGACCATATTTCTAAGTATTATAATAAGCTGGGTTGGTTAAGAATAAATGAAAGGCGAAGGCTACACATATTAATTAGTACTGCGTCACAAAATATTATCAACATCAAAGCCTCATTGCCTATCCTCACAGTTCCTATTTCTGAAGGATAAACACATCTGTGCTACTATATTTGAATCCACAAAAGATGTTTATTTCCATACATAGATCTCAAACATATGTTCGTTCTTTTACTGTCCTGGCATCACAGGCTTGGAACAAACTAGATAACTCGACTCGTCATTTAACATCTAGACTCCCATTCAAGTGAGCGGTTAAGCAACTTATCTTGTCTAATAAGCTAAACTGAGTTCTCGAAACTACTTGAGCTTTAAATGAGTGTATGAATGAGCGTGCAAATGTTTTTCTACTTATTTGAATATTCCTTTATTAAATTGTATTTCAATTAATGTAATAGTGTATGTTGTATTCAACACTGGTTAAGTGGAAGAGAAGGCTAACGCCCTAACTTCGCCAGATAAATAAAGGCTAATATTACTATTAATAATAAATTGATTTTCCAGCCAAAATGTGTTTTATTGGTAATAAAACAGTCTTTCTAAGGTTAGATTAAAAATAATGGGGAAAGCCTTGTTTCAACCCACAACGTATTTTGAAAGTATCTGATAAGAGACATCCAACCTGTACCCTGCCACACATTCCAGTCAAACATACCTCAATTAGCTTAACAATTTTAATGGGTAGGTAGGACTATTCCAAATTTAACTAAAATTTTATTAGATCTATGTATCTATGTTTTTTTGCTCTAATATTTGCTGAATAGTAAGAATCTGATCATTGTTAATCTATTTAGTTGAAATCCACACTGATAATCCCAAATTATTTATTCTGAATATAGCTTCAATCTCATTAGAATTATTTTGTATAAAATTGTATAGCATGTTGGTAGTAGTGTAGCTAGGTACAACAGTAGAAGCCAAAACAGTATTTACTGTGTTTGCTCAAACTTTAATTAGTTTCTAGATCCTTCTTTCCTGTAGTTACCTTCTTCTGTGAATATTGATAGATCTAAATGCTAAGAATTTGATGGTTGGACACTAATATCTTAATGTGATTAGTATTAATAGCCTATTTTATAATGGTAATCAAGTTAACTATTTATCCTGACATACACAATCTGTATTGCTTACATCTACTACTTTATAATTAATTATTAAATATGTTTTGGATGCAATAATTGGCTAGGAGATATTTTTTTCTCCTTTTTTCATTAATAAAATGATTAGTTACTTAGCGGGTTGAAAATACAATGCCAAACTAGTCTGCCAATAAACTAACGTAGGTATCTGCCAAGGTAGGAATTGTGTACTTACCTGCAAACACCAGTATATTCCATTCACGATAGGTTTTTATCTGGATGACAGTTCGAAAATCATATGTTTAGGTTTAGGGTTGCCAACACTTGTAAAAGATCACAGTTTTGTTATAAATGTAAAGATCTTTAATTACCAGTTATATATTACATTAAATAAAGTAAACTTAAGTTTTCTCATACTATTTCATTTTATCCAACCCGAAACCATATTTTAAACATAATTAAAAGCACTTATTTTTCATTTTGGAAAGTTACTGATTTTGTGTAATATAGTAAACACATCAATACCTTTTAATACAGGCATCGTATTTACTTGGAAAAAAGAAAATTGTTGTCATTTTTTTTACATAATTACAATAAATGATTTTATGATTATTTTATCGTATTTTGAAATATTTAACTGAATAAAATATTTTCATCAACTGCGTGTCTGCATCATTGTAAAAAGCTTGTTTACCGTTATGTTCAATCATATGGTTTAGGTTCGTCAGTCGCCATTTTGAAGCTATGTTCGTTATAAGTTTTTGTGAAAGTAGTGTTAATATTTTTTTAAAGTGGAATAAAACTATAAATAAACTTTGTGTCCGACCTAAAATAAATATATAAATAATATTGGCCTAAATTACTGTGGTTAACGATTACATTAATATATTACCCACTGTTTTCATTACATTCATCCAAAGTGATAGATGTCAGCTGTTTGCGTAGTGATATATTAGGGATTACTTCTAGTAACATTTCGAGCTGTCATCCAGGTAAACTTAGAGCGTGAATGAATAATACCTACATTTGTAATCAAAACATACATACCTTACCAACTGAAGGGAATCCGATGAGGGCGACTCGAGCATCACCAGACTTGAGAACATCAAATCCTTCACCTTTTTCTGACTTTTTAGGAGGCTCAAGAAGTTGAGATCTATACTTGGCAAGTTTAGCTTTTAATAACCCAAGATGGTACTCGGTTGCTAAAAATGAAATAACGTTGGAATCAAACTTTACTGTACGGTTTAAAAAAATAGGCCTACAAATCTTTGGTGGGTTTAAAAGTATTTGTTGTTTAATAGCTTAAATAAGACTATACCTATGTTTTTGGGCAAAATAAAATTATTAGGGACCAAAGGAAAGTGTAATAACTTAAGCTAGAACTTAAGAAAATAAATTTATTTTACTCTTGATTTTTTTTAGCACCGTAAGAAGGTTTAATTCAAAGGAAGTGAACTTGCATTTATGTGGAAGGAGATTGGTAAACCATTTAGGGGAAAACCACCCTCAGTGCACCTGACCGAGATTGAACCCCGATCTCTCCGTCCTTGGCAGTCTAGTCCAACACGTTATACCACGTAGCCAAATTTTGATTCTTCTACCCCTTTAAATCTATAACCCTACACATTTAAATTAACTAATGGGGTAGTGATGGGGAAGGTAGAATGTTGAGTAAATGTATCTGTAATTGCATTGAGTAAGGGTGGGAAACTATTTAGCAAAAAATACCCCGTCATCCCCCCTTTAATTGTTCTCTTAGTGCAGGTAGCAATGCAAATTGTGATGAAGAATGGAAAAAGGGGGGAGGCGCTAAATAGTTGAAGAGACGGATTAATTAAAATTGAAGATCATGTATTTGAAATATTATAATAGAGGCCTAGGTTTAGGCCCCTAGCTAAATATTATAAGAAAATAAGTATATAAATAATAAACTAGCGATGAGGATTGTCTCTCTATTATATGAAAACTCAATTCCAAGTAGTTTGTGTTTATTTTATTTCAATGTAAAATTAAAACCAGCTTATAACCTAAAATAATGCTCACCCTTGTTTTTTTGAGTTCTAGCAATTTCCTTTTCAATATCAGATATTTTTTCAAGTATACCCATTTTATTATTTTACAATTACAGTTCGTTCCTTAATTTAACGAATAAATATTATTTTAAGATTTATTAAATGAACATACTATTCGTTTAGAGTTTAATTATAACTATTTTATGGTACGGTAGACATGCCAATTGGAAGTTTGGATTCAGTACAGCCACACTGACGTTCAATATTTCCTTATGTATAATCTTTTAAAATCTAAATTTTATTAGATAATTACTTTAATACAATTTTGATAAATATTTATTGTGATATTATATATAGATTCTTATGTGATTATATTCATGCTTAAAATTATCAATTAACTATTAACATTATAATAAAATTTGTAAAACACTTTATTTCTCATCGCTGAACGGTGTCCTATAGTGAAGCAACATCGATATTGAAAACGTCGATGTTCTCACGATAAAGGCATCGATGTTAAGAAACATCGGCCATAAGAACGATATATCGATATTTTCCCAATGTTTTGAAATATTTTAGAATTATTATAGAAAAGTGACCGCACTTTATGTCTTGTGATTCTGTTGCCATCATGACACACGGTTTAAAGTGAGATGACAGACCTCTAAAAAAACAAATAAGAACTATAAATGTTCATATCATCATCAGAAATTTCACATAAAATGTTCTTATATATGCATACATTAAGGATACCAGCGTAAATTAAACATTTCCAAACCAAAATATTAGGTGAATGAAATGTTTACTGACTAATCGATACTTAACCAACTTAACTTATACTAGACCACCAAACTAAAAAAAACCATCTTAGATGGTACAAATATTTCTTTAATTTAATTTACGTAACAATTTTGAAATGGAGTTTAGGAAAAGAAGCTTAAACAATTTAGTTCCTAGAAGCCTATTTCTTTCCTGGGTGATGGTTGCCCTGACTTCCAAGACCAAGCGTTCGCTCGGCACAGACGTGGTGACGATGGGGAGGTATATCATTGCAATCTTTGCAAGTGTTGGAACAAGACTTCATCTCCTCCCAAATTTCAATGGCGTCTCTTTTTATTGGTGTGACAGGACATGACAGATACATCTGAACCTCTGTTTCGCTTATGGTTCCTATAGTTGTAAAAAATTATTTATTTTTCATATATTTGTGTGTCAACTGTTTATGGTATTTCCAAATATCAAATTGCGAATAGTCATTACCAGACTCATCACAAGTGTTATTCCTTTATGTAGGCAAGCTGTTAGGTTCCCGCAAATCTTTTTTAAAGTAATTAATTACTTTGCCTTTGGCCGTGGCATCTTTTAAATGCATGAACTTAAATCTGCGGTCGAGAGTAGTTGAAATGGCAAGTATGGCGGAATGCTTAAGGTTATCAAACCTTCTATCTAGTTGTTTCTTTATCTCCTCTTTAAATTATGTAATCATTGCATTTTTAGGTTTCATATTTTTTATTTCTTCTCGGACGCAACTAACTAATGGAATAACTTTGCTCACCGTCACGTAGCTATCTCCTGAAATTTCTTTTGTTACTTCTCAAATGGACATAGTAATTCAACCATTTTTTGACACAATCTAGTTCACTGTTTGAGACCATTGGGGAGCTTCCGGTCGAGTCAAAAGTATTGCCCCTACAATGAACGCTAACTCCATGAATCGCTGTAACATGTAGAAGGATGAATTCCAGCTTGTGCGAATATCAATAATCATTTTTTTGATTTGGCCTTCTTTCAGTCCCATTTCAAGTTGTCTTTTCCGCAACTCATCACTTGCATTGACACTCTTTTTGATCAATTTCACTATATCTCTAGCCTTACCAATTAATTCAGTACAGTTTTTTTGCATTGTCAATTGATTTAGTTACGACTAAATTAGTTGTATGGGTAAAGCAAGGTATACTATTTTTTCTCCAAACATTTCCCTGTGAACTTCATTAGAGTGCTGTCATTATCTTTGACGATAGCTGAAAAATTTTCAATTGAAACATTCCACTCGGTGAAAATTTCTGTAAGTTTTTCAGTGATATACAATGACGTGTGGCTTTCCGTCAACTGCATAACACCTAATGTTCTGCTCAGGAGTAGTTGGCTTTTCAATTTATTGGGTGTCATTATGATCTGTAAAGAAATATAGCACAATTTAGGATTTTAACAACAAATTTTTTTACTTACTTTAACTTAAATTGTTACAGTTCAAGCTTGATCTATTCATTTAAAAATGAGAATCGTTCTTCTTGTTTTAATTTGTGCAAAAAGTTCAATAATTTTCTCCTTGATATCTGGATGAAAATTGAGGAAATTTTTCTCAATTGAAAGTACTGCAAGCGCATTTAGTCTTTCTGTTAAATAAAAGAACCTAAAAAAATAATAATTGAAAGCAGAATAATAATCTAATTCTACACTTTATCACATTCAAGAATATGGTACACGATTTTTAAGCACAACACACGCTGAATTAAAAAAAACGTCCACCATCACGCCAGAGCCGGCACTGCGAGAGCAACAGTGATCTCCTCTACCTGGCAGTCCCAACTTCCTCCCCACCCCTCCTATGTGTGCATATGCAAAACAGTCAAACACCACGTCGCTGGCACTGTGAAGCACACAGTTCCATACAAAGATTTTTGTATCTTTTTCATACACTGGGGGATGGCTACTGAAGTACTGATATTAAGCTTAAGGAGTATATATTGTACTACAAAAATAAAGAAAGAATTAAAGAAAAAAATATTCATTTTATTAAATATTATCGATAATATCAAGTGGAAATAGAGGGTGCTGCAGTTATGCAGTGCCTATACACGAGCCGCCACTGTGATATACGTACTGACAGAAGCACGTAACTCAATTGAAATATATATAATAATAAATATATTATAAACATAACACTTTACTCACATATATCACTAATTACACTCCTAAAGTTTAAAAACCACTCAAAACGGTGAACCAATCACTCTTAGGTTAGGTACACAAGGTGTCAAGTCAATGCATGTTGACAGCAAAACATCCACAAACGGAATGAATGAATGTAGGAAGGGAAATGATTGAACGATGCCGATGTCATTTTGTCGTCGATGTATCGCTCATCTAAACATCGATGTTTATGAACATCGATGTATCGTTTAGATCCCTGGTTGCCTAGCAACCATAGAAAAGGGATAAGTAGCTAGCAACAAAATAATACACATTTTATCTACTTTTCCTTGCGTGTAGAAAAATATAAAAATACATATTTCGCTTTAAAAGCTATACAAGAAAATATTTGAATATGTCCTACAGAGATTTAAGGAGTATGTATTTTAATAATTTCTACAAATTCTATAACTGCTGCTTTAACTAAACATTTATATAGTTGTGTAATAGCCTAGAGTACTATAACTACCTTCTAAGTTTGTATTATAATATGTAGTATTCTAATTAATGTTAATAATAATGGTTTCTTATAATATAGTTTTTTACATCAATAAGATCACTCATTGATTTAAAATGTTAACGATTATGACTTTTTTCAAACAGATTTCACGGAAATGATGCGAGCTCTGGGGTACAATCGATTAATATCTATGGAAAATTTCCGCAACCCAAATTTTCCTCTGGTTGCAGAAATTTTAGTTTGGTTGATTAAACGATTTGACCCTGATGCAGACTTCCCTTCAGAATATAGTACAGAACAAGATCGGGTTCTTCTTGTTCGGTCTGCAGCCCAATTTATGGTATAGTATTGGTCCTTTGGTGTCCTTTGTACAAGTAACAGTTAATTTTTATGAATCATACTGTATTTTTACCACTGAGCACTTTACTAAATCATATATGCCTATATTATCTAACTGTATAAAAAAATCGTAATATATACCCACTTCAGTGGTCAAGTGGTCTAAGGTGTCACTCTCACAAAAGACCGGACCGCTGATGACGGGGAGATCGGGTTTCGATTCCCAGTCGGGTCTACTGAGGGTGGTTTAACCTAACTGGTTTCCCACACTCATTTCACACAAATGTGGGTAGATTACCTTTGAAATGCTTCCTTCCTCATCCCTACCACACTAAAGTAATTTATCTTAATGTGCATAACCTGAACAGGTTGTAAGACAAAGTGATAAATAAAAGACTATGTAACACTAGTGCCTTGCAACCTAAGTCAGCTTTAAGAAATGGAGACAACGAAAAAAAATAACAGTAGGGCTAAGCCACAAAATATCAAAAATGCTCTTTTATTTGGGAATTTTGAGTCTCATTCATAAAATTTTATATCAAAATTAGCATATTAGTACATTAATTTTAAATCTAGGTACAGGCCCAAGTTATGGGGAAATTTACAATTAAGTCCACAAGTGTTGCACAAAAAGAAAAAAAGTTTTAAATTTAATATAGGCCAATATTTTTTTAACGCCAAGTCTTACAACACGTTCACTTTTGCACTATTTATGTTAATGGTTTTAGAGATTAAGAAGGCTATATTTATAGGAAGTGTACCCACATTTGTATGGAGGAAGAGGGAATAACAATTTTGGAAAAACCGCCCTGATCGAGAGTTGAATCCTGATCTCTCCTTCATCGATAGTCTAGTCTACTTTGATAGGAGCGCATTAGGCCATACAGCCACCGAAACGGGTTTTAGATAAAATTAATTTAGTATTCCTACAGTACCGGTAAATGTTAAGTTACTAAATAATATTTTTTATTTTATGTACATACTCCAACAACTAAGCACAAGGCCGTCTCACACTAAGAGTAGGACTGTTAAATATAAAGGATGTATAAAAGGTTAAGAAACACTAGTTTTTGAGGAAAAATTATCTATCTAGAAACTATCATTTCAGGCCTCTAAGGCCCACATCAAGCTGAACACCAAACGACTTTACCAGGCTGACGGCTATGCTGTTCGAGAACTACTAAAAGTTACGTCTGTACTCTACGATGCTTTGAAAGTGAATGTTGCCGCATTAGGAGATGAAGACTCGATGGTCTCCACCCCAATCGACATCGCATCCAAGGTTTGTCAAAATATGAAAAACTTTTCTTTTTGAGGCTATTCATTTATTAAATTACTGTGGGAAACGAAAACATTAACTTTTAATTTTACAATTTGAAATTATTAATCATAATGGGGGTGTTAATTCCAGTTTAAGGGGGTAAGTAATAATATTATGTAATTACCTGTATAGAGGATAAAAAACTAGTCTTATTTTATTTAATCAAAATTTAGCTCCAGGTACACTGTCTATTTTTTCACCTACATAAAATATTAACTCTTTTTCTTAGCACCACGTCTTACTACCCATTCTGGCTATACACATATTACATACTAATTACAATAATGTGTTATGGATGAGGAAGGTTAAATTTAGAGGAAATGTACCAACATTAGCACAGATGGAGAGTAAAAAATCATTTAGTGAAAAAACTCAGTACACCTGACTGGAATTCGAACCCAGATCTCACTGTCATTGGCAGTCCAATCTATTACGAAAATGATGCCTTAAGACATGTGGTCTCCAAAGAAACTGTAAACTGCATAACCACGAGTTCCACATGAGCTAAAGAGGGTGTAACTTTATCCACATACTTTTATTATAATTTCAGATCCATGAACTCAAACTAACGCGACAGCTAGCTTCACAAATAACACTTAGAGGAGCAACTCTCTATGATTTGTTGGGCCAAGAAGTTGAAATGAGGGTAATTACTCATAATTGTCTTATGATTAAAATGTTTAGTTATTATCATAAATTTTAGTTACTAACAAAAGTTTATTATGTTCATCGCCAGATACTTCGTTTAGTTAGTTTGTCAACACCAAGGCAATTAACAACTTTATTGGGAGGACATAATCATCATCATCCCTGAACATTTGATGACTTTGCAGCTCATCTGGCACATCCTCTTCTTTCCGAGGTTGTTCCTATTTTGAAAGCATTCTTTAATCCACAATCGGATCGCTATGCCTATGGTAGCTTCATCATAGCCCTGTTAGTCTTCCTATTCAGGGTTCATTGTTAAACATTCATAACCACTGCGGCCGTGCAGGGACAGAGCCGCCACCATACTTCACTCTGACAAACATTACCGTTGTTCGTCCGCCTCGGTATTATTCAGGTGCTGTGCTTCAAATGAGAGCCCATTATAAGTTTTGGTTCTAACCCTGTTGAAGTCAAAATTTAGTCTTCATATGGTTCAAAGTTAGACAAGATCAAAGATTTCACTCCCAGGTACTGAAACCCAGTACCTGTAAAAACAATAACTATTTTTTTATAGACTTATATTATTTTTAGGAATTGAGAAATAATCATGTGAATCGTCATTTGGAGATGAGTGAAGTGGAGACATCGGTGAAGGAAGCTTTGGATAAGGTGAAGGCGGAGACGGTCAACACCAAGCAGCTCATAGAGAATGTATCGGCGAGCGAGATCAGTCTCGATAGCAAGATAGAGAAGAAAAGGATGGAGCTCGAAAGGAATCAGAAACGACTACAAACTCTAAAAAAAGTCAGGTAATGTGTTGTTCGCCAGGTTTGCTTTTTATCAGACTTAATAATTAGCAGGGTCCCTTATTTTGATGACTTTTTTTTTATGTACATTACAGACAAAGCTCATGTGAACATAAATTCTGTTCATGCATATGTTTTTTTATAGATCATTATTTGTTATTTTTAGGTAATATTTTCTTGCTTTTCATCATCTTTGATTCATTTTTAGGGTTTTGTTTTGAATATTATATTTTTAAATATATTTTATAAATGCATAAATACTCCAACGTAAATGTGTTTAGCAGACAGTTGTCAGAATAGTTCGACACCCTAGCTCAGTCGTTAGCGTGTCTGATTACTGAACAAAGTTTCTTGGGTTTAATTCCCGGCATGGCCGAACATTTATCATTGATGAAAATATGGGTTTACCCTTTCACAGTGATAAATTAACGGCTGGGGACTGGACGTTATGCCTTTCCTAGTCTTAAGTTAGAGTATAAGGCATATTAAGCTATGACACGACGGCAGCAAGCTGGTAGCAGAAAATATATGGCTTGAATAAAAAACTGACCCAGGCCACAGGCTGGAAATAGTAGGCTAATGGATGTAGGTAAGTTGTCAGAATAAGAAGATAATGTAGGCCATGAGCTTTGAATCCTTTTTGCTTGTATATCTGTAAAATACACAATTCGAGTGAGACTGCAACTATGCTGGAGAGGGTTGTGTTAGAAGGAGGTAGATATTACTTCTGTATCAGATATTTGTAAATAAATGTTATATTAGGAGGAGTTTAGTGATGTAAAGGTATTCCATGAATATGTTTTAGTTTCCATTTGTAAAGTGCATGTTTGACTAAGTCATGTGCATTGATTAAAGTTTAGGTTCATATAAATTAGGTCAGTTTTTGTAAAGTTGATGTCATATTTGATTATATTTAGTTAATCAAAGTCCCAGACCTTGATAATTAGCATTAAAATAATTTTTAAAATGTTACCTTTTAGTTTTGTATTTATTCTCTGCATGTTTGCTATTGGTTGTGAAACTTTAATCTTGCATGATTAGGGTGGATAGGGATCTTGGAACATAAAACAAAAAATATGTTAGGGCATATTTTTCATATATAATTAATTTTCTTTCATATTACATTTAAAAAAATCAAATCATAAATGTTATATTGTTTGATAAAAAAAACAATCATATAATTCAACTTCTGACAGTAAGAAATATATTATATTACTTTAGACTAATAACTTTTGATTAAAAATGAAGTTAAATTCCTCTGTAATTCAATCTAAGTTGCCCTCTTGATGTTAAATCAACAAGGTTGTCATAGAAACTGAAATCCCACTCAGGCCTGCTTTCTTGGAAGAGTTTGAACGTCTCGAGGTGGAACTTCGTCAGCTTTATCAAGAGTACTTGGATCGTTTCCGGTGCCTGGCATACCTCGAGCAACAGCAGGATGACGCTGAACAGATCGAGCAGGAAAGAATGGCTGAGAGACAGGTCAACTATATATATAAAAAAAATTTTTTTAAAGTTTCTTTGTAAGTAATTGACATATCTGAGTAACTACAGCCTAGGGGACCTCTCGATTATAATAAGCTCTACACTATGGGTCTACATACTCAAGTTTCTTTTATTATGAGTCGGGCTTGAGCGAGCTTTTTGGAAGGCTCCTTAAAATCAAGTCAAACCGAGAGCTTAAATCAAGATAAATACTTTAAAACAGAACTATTTAAATAAAAATTCAAGAATCATTGAAATTGAAAACAATGATTTTTAAATGAAACTTAGATTTATATTAGATTATATTAGGTGAAATTTATAATTAAAATAAAATAAAATGATTTCTTTAAAACTACGATATCATTAATATTTTTAACTTAGAGTGAAAAGAAAGAATGCATGCCAATTACGCATTTTTCATACAACATCCATACAAGCAGAGAGAAGAGTAAATAACGATTCATCCACCCCCAGACACACAATACGAGCACAGAAACAGCCTTATACAACAAGCTCAAACTTGCTGAGCCTTTAAAGCTGTCTAGCTAGAACTTGAGCTTCTATTAAAGGCCCAAGTTAAAGATTCGAGCACTCACAGACTCTTACTCTAAACCTGTATGGGCCATATTTGTTATCACCCGTCTTGAATTAATCATTCACGCCAGTGCATTGGAATGAGCGCAAGCTTGCTTCACTCTGATACTCGTGTAATTCCTTAACATTAAACCCTTCCATTTTGTTTCCTAAGAAGAGTCAGTCTAAGTTACTACAAGTTGGGTATCACCTGGACACGGGTATTGAACCCGAGACCCTTGTATTAACCCACCAATGCTCTACCATTGAGCTATTCAGAATTTGTCATGTACTCAGGGTCATTCTTTACCCATCCATCAGAGAGCCTGATATAAAATATTAGTGAAGAATGACCCTGAGGGCGGAATGAATCCAGTGGTTAACGCATTTGTGTGCTAAGTCAAAGTCCTGTGTCCAGGTGTCCTTTTTAAAATTTATGAATATTATACTTTAATTAATCTCTTGGCTCTCCGCGACTAGAATGCTTTTAACTGTTATGTTCAGGCGGCCACCAGGAAGTTTCTGGAGCAGTTGAAACAGGAAGACAAGTTCCCAGAAGGCTCTGCAGATCTCTTTGGTGGGGAGGACCTCAAGGACGAAGCAGAAGACGCTGTCAAAGTGGGGACAGGCAAAGCCAGTCGTGTCAGGATAAAAACTGCTTCTGGAGGTATCATATATCGCTAGTGTACTTACATTGTGGTAAATGGGGTTGTGTAGGTGAATCAATGATAACCTCGGACATGGCTCTAGTCAGGCTGGTATTCATCTCACAATCTGATTTGTGTCATGGAATGGGTGCGTTTGGCAATTTTCTCTAACATGATTTGTCGGTGACCTGGCGATCTAGGGGTAAGGTGTCAGACCTCTGTGCTGGGGGTCCGGTGTTCAGTCCTTGGTCCCAGTACAGATTTATCTGATTTCCAAACTCTTCCTCGACCTCTGACAAGACGTGTATTAATCACAACTTGAGGCCTCTGCCTCGGTTAGGATCCCACGTTAAACTGTAGGTCCTCCATTTAATCTCACAATCACCCTACCATTAGGCGTTAGCGTAAGTGCGTATAACCTCAATGGGTAGTAAGATGCGGTGTTAATAGTAATAATCTAGCATGATTTGTTAAGTTTGCTATGTTCAAACCCTGGACTTTTTTTTACATTAGTAGTTTATATTCTTATTAGGCAGGTGATTATGAATCTCCTAATAAGAACCTTTCTCATATATATTAATATATATATATTTCTCACCGTGTCTTACTACACGTTCGGGTTACACGCTTAAGTACTAATTACGCTAATAGGTTAGGAATTGGGAAGGTTGAGTTTAGAGGAAGTGAACCCACATTTGCCTGAAGAGAAAGAGAGAGAGAGAGTATAAAGCCATTTATGAAAAACCACCCCCAGTTCACCCGACCAAGTTTTGAACCTCAATCTCCCCGTCCTCGGCAGTCTAGTTCAACATGAAACTAGCGTGTTAGCTAACTATGCCACCAAGGTGGGTCTTTCTCAAATAGTTTCCTTAAGTTAATGAAGTTGGTTGAAAATCCTTAAAAGTCAAATGTAAAAACAAAATAAATATAAAATAAAACTATAATTATACTCTATTTAAATATATAGCATACCCAAATTAGTATTAAGTCAAAAAAATATATATATATATTTTAACCACTTTGTGGTTTATGTTGCCAGTTATGCGCAAGGCGTCAGCCGCAGCCCAGCAGCAGAGGCGTGTGTTTGGGAGCATGGCCCCGGGTGAAGAGGATGATAGTGGGAGCTTAGACTCTGACTCGGACTTGCTACTGGACGGTGATGGATCGGAGATCCTCGGGAGTGAGGAGGAAGACGAAGAGCTGGAACTCGGCATGGAGGGGCTCAACAAACCCGGGGGTAAGCGGAGCAGCCAGAGTCGGCAGGAGCACAGCGACGACGACTTCTAGATGTTGCCTGACTCGAATGTTGGCATGAAACTTTAGCTAAAAGTAATGAATAGGGATAGGACCCTCGAATCCTTAGGGATTTTTTAAGATTCTAGGATTCAAGTAAATATATGCGAGATTTCTTTTAAATAAGTTCTTTTCAAAATTATGGATTTTATTTTATTTTTTTAGAGCCTTAATATTGCTTATGAGTGATTCAGCCCTGACATAATTATAGAACACTCTCAACAACCAAACTTCAGGCTATTAATTTAACACTTAACTGAATGAATGAATGAATGTTAATAACAAATGCAATGTAACAGAAAATGTTAACATTTAGTTACTATTTATATTTTCTATCATGAATCGTCTGCACACCTCTGGATGAGTCCCAAGGCCCACCACACACACCACCTTCTATAGTATTTTTGCTGACGGTGAATGGAAAGCCCAGAGAGGGACAGCCGGAAGCGGACAGATGTTGCCCAGCTAAAACCTTTATTAGTCTTTAGGTTTACATATATAGGTATTGGGTAACAATGTTCACATCTGTGATCAGTGCTGGTTATGCTTCTTGGTGTAGGACATGCCATCATCTCTAGATTTGGTCGGCTGGGTTGGTCCCAGATGAGATCCGAAAGGTTGTGCTGTTCCCTTCTCGTAGCCATCCGGGGATGTCGATAAAGGACCTTATTAAGGCAGGGAAAGAGAAGATTGAGCAGAACCCCGATGGCATCCTGGTCGGGACCGTCGTGTTGTTTGTGCCCAGTCGGATGTGATTGACTCCCAATGAGTCCTGGGTCGATGTGATGCCGATAAGTGCTGCTATCATCTCCTCTTGGTTTATTTCCTTCCTCTCGGCTAGGCTTTGGACCCAGGCCTTGTTATCTCTTGGCCGATATGCCACCAGGGTTCATGGTGTCACATATATGTACAATGTTGTTGCTGGGCCGGATAGCGGCTTCCATTTGGCTTGGGTCCATTCCTTCTGTTTGAGCAAGTGTTGGGCGATTACGGGATCTCTGTATAATACTATGGTGACGAAGCCGGGCTATTGGAGGTTAAAGCTGATCCAAGGCATGTAATCGAAATCCTCTGATGTCGGTGTCAGTTACATTCCTGAGCCGCCGCAAGTAATATTTGAACCTTCTCCATTGCTGTAGCTGTGTGTGTCAGAATCTGTCATTTAGTGTCCAGATTCAGGCCCAAGTACACTATCCTCTGCAATGGTTGGAGCACTGACTTCTCTTCATTGACGGTTAGTCCCAGCTCCGCCATGGTCCTTGTTTTTCTCTCGGCCTCTGCGTGGGTCACTGGTGAAATACGGGTAATCTGGACACTACACAACAGATCCTGACATTCACAGCAACAGAGAAGGCCCAATATTATACTTCATTCACGGTAGGAGTTTACCTCTGAAAGGTCTTTTTTCTTACCAATATCCTACTATATAATAGATTTCTGGTAGGGAAAAAAGTCCTTTCAGAGGTAAACTCCTACCATGAACGAACTTTACTTGCACTGGCACTGAAATAAAGACAATTAATTTAATCATTTTTTTTTTTCACAATTCATGGTTTGTAAATAGAACTAATATTTGAATTTGTAGGGTATAAGTGAAGTAAATCGTTTTCTAGTAATGAGAGTTTAGTGAATCCTTACTTAAATAAGCTAATAAACTTGTTATTACAACATGTAATAATTCAGAGTATATAGATTTTTGACATTAAAATTAATTGTGTTGTTATGAGGATATAAAAGGAAAGAATGCCAAAGAGAAAGATGGAGATGAAATATGTAAGGAAAAGACTGTAAGGGAGACTAAGAAAGATGGGAAGAGCATATCATATTGTGTATATTCTTATTTTTATTTTTATTTTTACCTCAATTTGGTTATACACTAGCAGATAATAGAAATTGTGCAAATGGGAGGAGAAAAATGGTTCAAGGTGGAGTCATTTTACTTAACTGACCCAGCTACAGGCTGTAAACAGTTCATAATGTTGATATGATGTAACATCACAGATTGTCATAAATAAATAAATGTGTATTTTAGCTGTTAAAATAGTTTTTCAAAGTTAAATTAAACCAGATTTTACTTCACAAGCAAAGTCAAAAGTTTTCAAGGTTTGCACGACTTAGTAAATTATTACTACCATATGGAATTATTATTATTTACTTTGTTAGCAGTTTAGTGAATGTCAAGACTGGCTTCCATACTAATACTAAACAAAACAATGAACAAATTGTGTTAATTACCAATAAATATGTATTTAACTATAACAATTTATTGTACAATATTCAATAATGTTTACATTTTTACAATATAATACAGGGAAACAAACACATTAAATTAGCATTTTACTAACACTTAGAAATTATTCTGAAATACAATCTCTTCTGGTTGCGTTTATAAATAATCATGATAAATGTTTTGTTTGTATAAAGTTAAACACACGCATTAATGTAATTTTTCAAATTTTTCACTAAACTGGGAGAATAATGTTTCATTCTCATTTCATTCTATGTTGTTTTAGTAAGTCACCAAAATGATATGTGCAATCCTATCTCGATATTTCTAAAACTTAACATATTAACTTAGAACTAAAAAATGTACCTTGCTTTTTATAATACAATTTATATCTTAACAAGTGGCTTTAAATGTAATACTTTATCACGGACATATCGACAATCTTTTTATGAAAAGCTGTAAAGGGTTGCCAAACACCTCTGAGAAACGGGGAAAATTGAATTGTTTGTATCTGATAATAACAGGAGATTTCACAAATAAAACTTGTAAAAAAACTGGAATGTTTGTGAATTTTGTTTTTTAAATTGCAAGGTTTTGATATTAGGCCTTTGTATGGAAGAAAGAGGACTGAAGAACCAATCATATTAATTTGAACATGTTTCTTTTCTCCCCCTGTATAGTTGGGTTTCATATCATCTACATATATTTCTCTATCAAGGCCAAACCATCAATGGCATGACCTCACATTAGTCAAATTTATGACGAGAAATTTTCATTCCTCCATATTTAAATCTAAGTTGTCTGGTAAAACCGGAACTTATTCCGGTAAACACAGGGAATTTTGTAGTTAGATAATGGCAACCCTGAATAAACCTACTTTGGTTAACTGACATGAAATGTAAATATATCAAATACATTGTGAATGAATGTAATAAATTCAAATTTTGCATTGAGTTTAAAAATAACTTTAAGCAAAATCGCACCAAGCTTGAGCAACGTTATCATTTTAAAAGACAACACACATATAATCAGTCTATTTATCGCTGANNNCAGACGTGGTTGTGTTGTCGTCCGAGGAGCGGGCGTGCCTGTTTTTAGCCACCCCTGGCTCCATGGCGATGGCGATGAACTCCTCTGCTATTTCGCGGTCCATCCCCGTGTACGTCTTGGCGACCTCTTCCTCCGTGACTGGGCGCTCCTTCTTCTCGACCGGTTTCTTGGTGTGGCGACCCTCCTGGCGTCTCCGTTTGTGTCTTTCCTCCGGGTCGCGCTTCCTTCTCGACCGTACCTGGAGAGGAAAACGGGACTAGTCACAACTTTTCAACAACTTACAATAATATTTTATTGAGACTAATTGCAAAACAGTTTTTTTCCGCTCTTTTAGGTTCTTGATATTTTCTTACACTTGAATGCTTATGAATATTCGAGATTTGACGACCCGATAAAATATCAGTTTCAAGATTTATTTTTCTTCAAAATTTTTAATTGGGATATGATTTAGAGCTTTATTACCGTATATAGATGGCTCAACCTCAACATAATTATAGGACAAACTTAACAATCAAGTCCTCAGACCATTAATTTAACTGAATGTATATAACAAAAAAAAAAGTTTAGTTACTTTTCATATTTTCTACGTTTCTATCATATTTATATTATCTACTTTTTTCATAATTTTTTCCAAGATTTAGATTCGAATTATAGGTTTGAGATTCGAAGTTAAAATGATTCAAATTAGTAAATTGGTGAATTAAACCAACCTCTAATAGAAACAATACCCTTTTTGGGGATGTAATGGGAGGGGTAGAAGTGGCGATGGTTATTCAAACTCTCTCCAAAAATTGCAAAGAAAAATAAAATAATACTGTTTGGAAAATATCACATGTACAGTAAAGGTACGACAAAATACCTATAGCTAGTAGATACCATTCGGATGTTTAAGGATATAATAATTGTTGTTAAGGCTCTTAGTCCTAACACAAGCCAAGAGTTGTCAACACCCAGGACTGCACCTGTAGATAAGTCAGAAACTCTTGTATTACACTCGATTTTGCACCACATTTGGAGTAAGTAAATTCATTCTGGCCAAGATTCAAATTTGCGAAAATACCAGAGCTGGTCTTGTCCACAGCAAGGAGCTGAGAATTAAATAAAATATATTTCAAACAGTAATAACTTACGTCTACTTATATGATGTTAGTTTACTAGAAACATTAATTCCCGAGTAATTCAACAAGCTCTTTAGAGTTCAAAATGTAAATTATCTCATTTATAAATGGCAAATTTCATCAAAATCGCTCTTGAAATAAAATTGTTTTTTAAATTATTAATTCATGTGTCTCACAAACTGATACGAGCTGGCTATCTACAGGATCAATTCAATTAAGTAAATAAGGATAACCTGAATACGGGAATCGATCCTGGGACCGTGGATAGCTCAGAGTAGCCGATAAGTTCACCAGTTACCACAATTAGACTCAATACACCAACAACTAGTGAAATATGGCCCTGGTATGAGACGAACCAGAATTACTCAGTGGTAGAGTATTGATGCGCAAAACCAAAGGTACTGGGTTTGATTTCTGTGTCTAAGTGTGTCAGTTTTCACTTAATTAAATGTTTTAAAAATATTTTTAAATACAATTTACTGCGACAAATCTATGAAAAGTGTTTAAATCTAGCAGCTTTGAGTGATTTTATCATCATCATCATCATAATATTTTCTTCTAATAAACATACCAATTCATTTATTTATAATACTACATTATAGATACAAATTCCCTAAATTACAAAACAAACAAAAAAAAAATCTCAAAATTTTTTTCTATAAGCATTCAATATTCCTACATTTGTTTGCCCTATTAAGTTGAGGGTCTGTGCCCTTCTTCCGTCACCTTTCCTGAAACTTCATCCTGGCTACAACCTGGATAGAAACCAATAAAAGCAGCAAACACAATATGGCTTTCACAATGAAGAACACAGTCCACACTTTACACTCCTACCACTGGACAAAGGGAAAAACCGTTCACATTTTGTAATATTGTAAGTCTGTGAAAATACAAGATTTTCTATTCTAGAATCGTGTCTGTTCATTGGATAAAATCAAATGTCATTGGAAAAGTTTTGAATCAAATCGGGATCAATTAAATCAAGAATATATAGTAAAAAAGGTTTCAAATTTAATCCGAATCAAATAGCCTAATTTTAATAATTGATTTCTCAATTGGGTTCAATAAACAGATGAACTTATTTTAAATAACGAAAATATTGTTAATATACCATAGCTAGATTCACAAGTTTCTAAGATCGAGTCAAGTAATGAGAGTTGAACCATTAAAATAAAATGCAAACACGGTCACATGACTAGTCTGAAATATTATGATGGAATTTATGATTATATTTGATAACGAATTGATGTTAGTTCTAATAAAGTTTAAATGATATTGAAAAGTTTTACTTTTGAATTTGAATTTTAGAATAGTTTCAAACAACTCCAAATATGGGATCTATTTGTATTTGAAATTTCGAATCTAGTCCAAATCTTTCAAATATTAAATTTTGGAATTGATTATGAATCTTATTTAGATTCGGATTCTAAATTTTGAAACCTCTCACGTGCTTTCATTGCAACCACTGTACAAAAAGGTAATGGCTACCTCAATAAAGTAAACGTGTGATTTGATTTAATTAATAACTAACTGTCCGAAATACTTACAGCAAGGTGACGAAGGTGCGGAGGTGTCCTGACGACGTACCTGGGCTGCCCGAGAGGGTTAATGAACCTGGGACCTACAGGAATAGTAGGGTAGCTCACCAGAGAAGATGGTGGTGGGGGATAGGCGTATATCGGGGACACATGCCTTGCCATCTGTCGAGAGAAATATGTTAGGTTTTGAAAATATACACTTTGTTGTTTTTTTAATAAAAAACTATTTTATTAGCAATAAGAACTTTTTGAGTTTGGTTGGCTATGAACTATTTATTTACTGCTTTTCCATAGCTTCACAAAAAGTACCCCTTCAAACATGAACTGTCCAATGAGTTTAATTCACTAGTGTTCCACTCCTTCAGACTAACGCCTTAGTTCCCTCAGCAGCACACACAGTTGACTACCTAGCGACATTCCTTCCTCTACCAGGACCTGTCCCAGGTAAACAACACATCAAGGTAAATTATTATTATTAGCCCGTTCGGGTTATACGCACTTACGCTAATGTGTAATGAATGGTAGGGTGATTGTGAGATGAAATGGAGGACCTACAGTTTAAGGAGGCCTGGCATTCCCCACATTCACAAGATGTCTTGTCAGAGGTGAAGGAAGGGTTTAGTAATCAGATAAATCTGTGCCAGACCGAAGATTGAACCCCAGACCCCAGCGCAGAAGACCGACACCTTACCCCTAGACCCACCAGGTCACCTTCAAGGTAAATTGCCCCACTTAATAAGCTGCCACCCACTTCAGTGGTCGCATGGTTTAAGGCGCTACTATTGCAGTAGATTAGACTGTCGACGGGGATATTTTACATAGTAGTTTTTCACTCTCACTTCATGAAAATGTGGGTACTTTTCATATAAATATAACCTCCTTAATCCCTAAGACCATTAGCGTAATTAGTGCATACACATATGACCTGAACAAATAGTACCTAAAACACTTCAGCTAAAAATAATAATAAGCTGTTCAGCCCAAAAACCAGTAAAGGGAAGAATTAGACAGAAATTTAAAAATATGTATATATTGTATGTATTTAGTTATATATTTGGAATAAGGTACAGTAAAGGTGGTTAGAAACATATAAAAGGAACTAACACATAATGGCTTTTACAACACAGTTCATACCTTACATTGCTTCCACTAGACAAAGAGATAATGGCCGCCTCATGAAGAAAATCTCTTGTTATCTCTTTGTCCAGTGGAAGCAATGTTAAGTGTGAACTGTGTTCTTTTTATTTTAAAACTTATATTTTGTTCATTATTTTAATATGTTTCTATCCCTTTTTCAAGTATAACAAAACGTAATTCCTAAAGTGAAAAGAGGTTTTCCTTATAGACATATATGTTTGTATATATTTAATAATTATTTTTATTAGCTAATTTATAATGTTAGCATCAACAACGGTGGCCAATTTGGTATATTTAAAGTGTACTTTCCAAATTGACTGATCATATCAGTACACGACTTACAAACTAAACTCTAGAACCAACATCACACCCAGTAGACACAAATCTATAACGATTGTGAAATGAGAAGCCCAAAATTCACCAATGATAAATTTGTCGGCCGTGCCAAAAGTCGAGGCCAGCCAGGGGCAGGGGGGGTTGCAAGACAAAAATTCTACCAACAAAGTTTGGGTGCCAGGTTGCAATAAATTAATAGCCAATATATTTGACCTCCTTGAGGGCCACGACTTGACCCCTGTCAGAGAAAAATTGCTGTGCAGGCGTTAAGCTCTGATGCAATATTTAATTCTATGGTGAGATATTTAAAAATATGGTTCACGCCAAAATAAAATAAAAAGAATCCAATTAGGCTCATTTTCCTTATGAACCCTATATTTTGAGTAAATAAAAATGTGATATTAATTATCGGTAGCTCATTTAAAAAAAATGTAAGCAAGCTATGAGACTAGTCTTGATGAAAAAAGGCTCTAAATTTATCCTTCCTCTAACAAATACGATAAAAATTTTGTACAGGCTCACACCAGAAGGTTTTAATATATTTGAGATAAGAAATATTGTATTCCCCCCGCCCCCCCC